>CAJQZJ010032746.1:3923129-3968541 GCA_907164525.1 Lophiomys imhausi
CTTTCTTTCTTTCTTTCTTTCTTTCTTTCTTTCTTTCTTTCTTTCTTCCTTCCTTCCTTCCTTCCTTCCTTCCTTCCTTCCTTCTTTCTTTCTTTTTAAATTAATCCAGCTGGGAATGTCATTAACCTAAGGTCCCACCACTCAAGAATGCAGGACCACACTGGGGAAGGCATCTTCAATTTAAGATTGAAGGTAAAAAAAGTAGGTTAAAAGTTTAAAAGGGGGGAGAGAAGATGGCGGCGACCTACACTGACGCATTTTGAATGCGGGGAAAAAAGAGCCATAAAAAACACAGAGTTATGGGGCACTGTGCAAAAACCGGAGGGGCTAGACCCCCCCCCCGGAACACTCACAGCTCCCAAGGGACTGTTAAAAGTCCCAGGGCAAGGCTCTCCCCATCTCTCCCTGACACGGAAGCCACTAAACCCGGGATTCAGGAACTCCCATTTGGAGAGGCGCCTGAGGGCAATTGTCCTAGGGTTGGGATTGGGGCAGGGCTCTGTTCTTATCGTTCCAGGAGAATCGAAGCATCCATTAGGGGAGCCCAGGGACGGCTGGACAGTGGAAACCTCAGCAGAGAGCAGAATCAGGCACCAAGGAGGACAAGTGACCCAGTTGATTCAGCCTGGCAGACTTCCTCAATAGCTGTCTCCATCGGGGGCCTGCAACCACCACAGCAATCCAATGTCACTGGGACGGTTCAGCTCTACACAATGCCCCGGCAGGAACCTCAGTGAAGCCTGCAAGATCAGCTTCTGCCTACAAAACCCTTAGGTCATCTAAACAGCTGAGAACAGAAGGACTGAACATAAAAGGAGTGTACTAACATTTTTAACCATTTTTTCCATTTGGTTTCGGGCCCCAGACAGGTCTACTATGACCCAAATCAACAGGAAGTCACTTTAAGAGAGCGACGTCCCATGCCCAGAGGGTGGGAAAGGTGTTTCTCCGCCCTTCTTTTTGGTTATTTGAAGGATAACTGAAAACTCTGATATTTAGGGGAAGAGACTACAAGCTGATAAATGGTCCTGTCTTAATGGGTTTTGGAGGTTAGCCCCAGGGACTTCCTACTTTTCCTTTTCTGTATCCTTCTTCCTCTCCTATGTAGGAGTGCATGGGCTTGAGAAAAATGAGATATAGACATAGCACAGGAAGGTCCAAGAAGAAGGGGCAGATTATTGAATATGCCCTTATACCTTTGTATATTGATACAAAATTAGTAGTTTATTTGGCTAAAGTGGTATTGACCATTGTTTATTGTGCAAAAATAAGATTGTATTGGATTACATCGGTATTGATCTTTGTATATTCATACAAAATTAAGATTATAGTTGGCCACAATGGTATTGACCCTTGCATATGGACGTAATATTAAGATTGTATTGGGCTACATAGGCATTGATCTTTGTATACTGATACATAATTAAGAATATATTTAACCACAATTGAATAGATCTTTGTATATTGATACAAATTTAAAGGTAACGCTTTCTAATGGTATCATACCTAGAGATAAAAATAAAATGTGAAGCTCTGACCTCTTGATACCAACCGTCTAAAACGGTCTAGGATAGTTAAAACAAACTCCTAGTCATGCAAACATGTCACTTTGTTAGCTACTATGACAGTCTATCACAGATATTCTCTAAACTACCCAGTAATCAAGTTGCTAAGAAACAAGCAACATTTGCTTATCTAAATACAAGAGATGGATAGGGCATCTTCAAAAACCCCAAGAGATCTGCAGAATATGGCATTCAAAGATGTTATCTTAAATCAAGATTTTTTTTGATATAGAGACATATCAGCGCCTGACAGCACCCCCTATTCTACTCCAAGTAGAAGATAAGCATCAAAGAACCTCCACTGTAAGATGGTTGAATTAGTGGCAAGCCTATCTCTTGGCATGAAAAAACCACTTGCACCAACTGCAGACAGACTGCTGTCCCAAAAGGACAAAACTTGGTAGCAGGGAAGTCGACAGCCTAACTCTGCCAAGACAGGGTAGGTAAGTCCTTCATAATCCCTGCTCTACAACAAATGTCTGTCATAGAAACAGGACCCAAAGGCTGAAGACTGATGCAGGAATGTATGGAGAGAAAATGGAAACTGTCCAGGCAGTCATTGGTATGTCCTTTCTTAGTTTTGGAAGCTGCAGGCCCTGCACTTCCTATATAAGCAAATATATTTATCCCTCTCAGGTCTCTGAGGTGGTTGAAGAATAGACACCTACAGTCTCATAGTTAAATTTTGAGTTGTTTAGGAATCAAGAGGGTGTTATAGAACTAAGAAGATACTCTTAAAAGTGTGTTGCAAGTTAGTATGAATGTTGAGTCACATATAGACCTTTAAACTCAAGGAGATGGTTAGATAGTAGAATGTTAAAGTCAGGGGCCAAATATGTATAAACTGGACATTGGGAAGGTATACTGGGCCATTTAACTCTCATAAATGTGGCATATTTATATCTGTTGTTTTGTATAATACTTACTGTAATAAGAGAAGGAACCATCTGTTGGACTGAAAGGGGAAACTTCTGGGGGGAAGAGGGTGGAAGGGCGGGATAGGAAGGGGGAATAGGGAGGGGTTTGTTACTGAGATGTAACTTGAAGAAAAAAAATAAAGTATTTAATAAAAATAAATAAATAAATAAAAAGTTTAAAAGGTAGGAGAAGTGAGTATTCCTTTAATGAACCAATCTACTGTTCCATCCCAAAATTTGGTACCATAATCTCTTTCAATGGCCATGATTCTCAGCTGGGCCTGACTACTTTTTGTATTCAGAAAGGTGAGCCTCTTGCTTTTTCTTTTCTTCTGTCTTTCTCTTTGGAATGCTGGCAGAGTCTAACTATGCTTTTCTTAGGTACTTTGGAATTGGTTATTCTAAACTCCCCTCTCCACCACCATGCAGTTGCTTATCCACCATGTGGCTGATATTCATGGCTTCTCCCACCTTGTTTTTATACATTTTTCTCTACTGTGCAGGTTCTGAATTTTCTGTTTTCTACCTTGGGATTTTTCTTTTAAACTCTAATAAAAATTTCCTCAAGCTTCCATTTGAGTCCATTCTTAGATGCCCTTATTAATAACACTAAGAACCCCAAGAGGGGATCATAATTTTCCTAGAATCATTTAGTTATTATTAAAGCCAATTGCAGTCTTTGGACAATAGATTTTCTAATTCATTGATTAATTTTGGATATGTGAACTGAGAATTGTAGCACACTTCAGAAAAATGTGATGTTGCAAATACACAGGGTTCTAGGCTAACCTAGTCTACTCATCGGTTTCCTGAAGTACAGGCTACATAGAGAAATTCTGATTCAAAAGAGTATTACTGGGTGTATGGAAGACATATTTTAAATGTAATCAGTAGAAAGCTTTTGATCTTAAAATATTAAATAATGTGTTAGTAAAAATAATCCAAGTTTACTAATTTTGAAACTTTTATTCAGAATATAAACATCTTAATATATGGGTATTGGAAAATTTAATAAAATAAGCTTAAACTTTGTCAAATAACTTTTATCTCATGCCATCTGCATAACAGTTTCTTTTGTTTATTCAACTACTAGAATAGAAATTACCTAGCTTTTTAAATTTAAATTTCATTTTTTATTTACATTTATTTACTTCTTCAAGTTCATCTCAATCATAGTCCACTCTCTCCTCATTGTACTGGTCCCACCCTCTAATCCTCTTCCCCCTCACCCTCCTATCTGCTTTTTTTTTTTAATTAATGTTTATCATTTCCCCCCAACCGCTTCCCCTTTTAAGTCCAATAAAAGGCTCCTTTTTTATTTTTAAAATTTATTTATTGCTTCAGGTTACATCTCCATCATAGTGTCCTCTTTCCACCCTTCCCAGTCCCGGCCTCCCACCCTCTACCCCCTATTCCTTCCATCCAACTCCTCTGGAGTGGAGCGTCCCTACATAATAGTCTCCCGCCCCAGGTCAGCAGTCATATGAGGGCCAAGAGCCTCCTCATACACTGGGTAATTACATTACAAAACAATAAGAACAATTAAGCCACAATTGTGAAAATTATAAGATATAAGATACATTCCCAATGTCCAGTCCAAACATATTTGGCAACTGATATCAATATCCTATCTATCTCAATGAGTTTAAAGTTCTGTACTTAACTCAACTTCCATCCTAACTTGCATTACCAATTTCAAAACATCTTCTTAGACCTAGAACATCCTTTAATTCCTAGACAGCTTAAAATTTAACTGTGAGACTGTAAGTATCTAGTCTTCAACCACAACAGAGACTTGAGAAGGATAAATATATCTGATTATACAGAAGTGCAGAGGAAACAGCTTCCAAAACTAAGAAATGGCAGGCAACTGACTGCCTGGACAGTCCCCAATTTCTCTCAATATATTGGAGTATCTATTTTCAACCTTTTGGTTCAGTATCTCTGACAGACAGTAATTGTAAAGCAGGAATTATGAATGACTTGCCTACGCTGTCTTGGCAGAGCTAGGCTTTCAACTTGCCTGCTTCCAAGTTTTGTCCATTTCGGACAGCATGGTGTCTACAGATTTTTCAAAAATATTACATGGGAAGAAAAAGATGTTTTCTTCTACACTTCTAGGTTTTCCTGCTATAATATTAAACATTTAGCTGACCAAACACAGATTTACATGACGAAAAACAACAGAGTATGATAATACACACAATGAACTTGCAGACGGTGTGAAGGTGATGAGCAACACAGAGTATTGGGAACTTGGGCTTTAAGGTTATCTTAACAAATGACACTACATTTGTAGAAATGGGACATGGAAAAGAGAAAGGCTTTTGGCTTTTCATGGTGGAAAGCTAAATGGAGATAAATATATGGATCAGACAGGGACAGTGGGAGATATCATCTCCATTCTCAATGTTTTCTTGTATATGTCTGTGCAGGCCCATCTCAGCTTGTTATCTCTCCAAATATAAAAGGCTGCCATCTCTTCCAGGTAGAAAAGAAGTCAGAAAACTCTCACAAGATTTTATATTCTACCTTCAGGCAAATGAGAGATGGGTCAGATGATAAGTTCCTTTTAGCTCAAAATAACTCATGTTAGAGTAACATATTACAGTGTGGCATGCTAGCATAAATTTATATAAGGTGTTTGTTTCTCAGTTTCTCTCTTAGCTGATAACCTGGCTATCACCTAAATAATTGAGACTCCATTATATTATTTGTTTATAAAGCTTTACAACAGAGTCTAGAGTAGTTCAAGTCTATTCTTAACCCTCTCTGGCAGTCTGACTCCATTTTTGCCAAAATCCATGAGTTATTTGGAGTTTAGACCTTTCTCTGCTCCAGCTGATGTTCACTCATCTCTCTTGGACCTCTGCCTTTAGCTGAATCTCCTACTTCTCTAACTCTTCCTCCCCTAAAGGACAGGATATCTAGTCCATTTTCTCTCCTGTTCAGTAATAGGATGTAAGCTGCTTTATTGATATATCATGAGCAAGAGTTACACAATCTTGACACAGGAGATTCTCAGAACAAGGATTGCCACCAGATACAGCAGACACAGAAGTCAGCATTTGAATTACACAATAATCTTATGCTTATATCTCCCCCTTTAGTCTAATAAAAGGCTCTTTTTCTTACAATAATAAACTGTGTGTAATAATGACAATTATGAAAATTATTAGATAAGATTTACATTTATATCCTTGGATAAAGTAAGTATTCTACTATCTATAATTTCTATCATCTTGAAGAATTTAAATTTAACTGTGAGACTTTAACTACCTATACTTCAACCCCATCAGAGACTTATAATAAGGAATAAATATTATTTGAATATGTAGGAAGTACAGGCAAGCAGCTTCCAAAAGTATAGAAATGACAGACATATTTGGTATCTGGACAGTCCTCCAAAATTTCTTGATAATGGTGGAACATCATCTTCAGTCTTCTGGCCCAGAATGTCTGACAGACTTTTCTATAAAAGACTTGCCTACCTTGTCCTTGCAAAGCCTGATAGTTACCTTTCCTGCACTTAGTCTAGTTTGGACAGTATTTTGTCTGTAATTGACACAAGGGCATTTTCTCACCCAACGGCTAGCCTGCCACATATGAAAACTTTGATCCTCTTTGAAGTAGAATGAGGTTCTGCCAGGAAGAGACCAATCTCATTGTCTAAAAAGTCTTAAATTAATAACAGATCTTTAAATGCCATATTCTGTAAATCTCTGAAGTTGTTGAAGACCATGTATCTAAATTATCTGAATTGTTTGTTTCTAGATATTTTTATCTGTCAATCTAGGAAACATTTTTTTAATTAACTAAACTAGTATCTAACATGACCATGAGTTTGATTGTCCAACTGCTAATAATGCATTTCTTAATTATTGTGAACAGTTGGTAATAGCATATTTTAAAAGAACTAGAAGTTAACATTGCATTTTTGAGAATTACATAGGTTCAATACTTTGCATGTTATAGCAAAATATAATCTTAAGTCTGTATCAATATATAAAGCTCTATAATGATTTAAAATTTTTGGCTTATTAATACTATTTGGTCTAAAAGTAGATGAAGTAATCTACCCTTTTACTTAAAATTTCGATATTCAACCCTTTTCCAACAATAACAAACATTAATCAAGCATGGAATGACCAAAAACCATCTACCCCATCTTGGGGTTGGGGCATAATTGTGTTAAATAGCTTCCTGCTGATTTGGGACATACTTTTTCTTTTGAGGGGCCCAAGAAAATTGGGATATTGTCTAGTCTTAAGAAAGAGAGCTGTAACCTTTGCTGTCCAGTCTCTGAATGATGACAAAGTTCAGACTTTAACTGAATCCTTGACTGCAGCAGTCTATGATGATGGAAGATCTAGTTGAAATTATCCCAGATACCTATTTATTTATTTATTTTAGTAGCTATGTCACTTTAAATGAATATTTCTCTTTTTCTCTCCTTCAGAGACTTTACTTTCTATGTGCATTTATTTATTTATTTATTTTATCTAAGTCTATTTTAGTTTTATCTTTCTTAAAAGGGATACAAAGAACTACACTTATTTATTTTAGTATCTATGTATCTTTGAAAATAGTTTTGTTTATTTCTCTTATTCACTGCTTCAGAGACTTTACTTTCTATGACTTGGTTTCCCTTTTGTACCCTACCAGTTCAGATGTTTGAGGTTTCTCAGTCTGTCTCTGGCTTCTGCTTCCAGGGAGAGGCTTTTCTATCTCAAGGGACCCTCTGGCCAGCAGGATCCTCTTCTCAAAGGGATTTCCCTTCCTACCTCGGCTAGGAAAAGTCTGGTTTTGATAAACTTGCTTATGTTAAGCCAGTTTTTTTCTTCTTTTTTTTTCTGTTCCCCTCCCCCTGGGTGGTTGGACACCTTGCTGCACTGTGTGTGTATTTGTGTGTGCATGTGTGTGTGGGGGGAGGATCTAATAAAAGAAGCCTGAGTTCCTTCCTGAGAAACTGTTGATACTAATTTTTTCTTTCTGGTTTTACAGAACTAAAAAACTGCTAGAAAGTAAAGTACCCATGGAATATTTGCTTCTGTCTAAGTTTAGATCATATATGAGTTGTTGCCCTAGTTGGTATGCCAAAATGTCAGTGTTAATTTATATAAGGTGGTTGTTTAACATTTTCTCTCTTAATCTGGCTGTCACTCAGATAATTGAGAGGCTATTATATCATTTGTTTATAAAGATCTACAACTCAGTCTTGAGCATTTTAAGTCTGTTCTTAACCCTTTCTTGTAGTCAGACTCTCTCTTTGCCAAAATTCCCATGTTCCTTGCAGTGCAGTTCTTTCTCTGTCCCAGCTAATGCTTCTTCAGCTCTCCTGGACCTCTGCCTGTGGCTGAATCTCCTACTTCTCTAACTCCTCTCCTTTTGGAGGGAAGGAAGTCCAGCCCTACACTCTTCCCTGCTCAGCATTTGACTGTAAGCTCCTTTATTGGTCTACCAGGGGACAATTGGGGAGCAGTGTTTGCATAAACTTGAAACAGGAGATTCTTAGAACAAGGATAACAATCAGATGTGGGAGGGACAGAAATCAACATTTGGATGACACAATAACCTTATGCCTACAGTGGTATGCCAGAAACTCTTTAATATTTTAATATTAGATATAGTATTTTATATCCCTTTCAAATGTGATAACTTCATTTGATAACTTCAAGTAACTACTTCTTGAGGGTTTTTGGATGTATACTCTTTTATTTTGCCTATGAAGCATAAATTTTGTTTAAATAATGTCAAAATTATTAATTTATTTTTAGTTTGTGATTTTTGTTTTCTATTTTAATTTCTTCCTCATTCTTAAATTAGAAGCAGTTATATTTGAAAACTCTTTCCTCCAAAATAGGGAATTATCTGCTAATAGGTTTTTTTCCAACCCTGGCTTTTAGTTATTTATAACTATCTTTATTGACAATAAGTTTCTGTATTCCTCAGCTATCCAATTATTTGTTTAAAATTGAATTTTTTATAAGAAATCAAGGCTTCAATCTATTTAGATCTTCCCCCCTCAAGATGTTATATATATTATGTTTCAGAGTTAATTGTGTGAAACCAGAATATAATTAATATTCTTCCATAGTGTTCTGTCCTTGGAAACTAGCTCTTTTGATGTTCATCAATCAGGTGAGAAATGTCAAATCTGGACTGCCAAAATTGATACAGACAGTCCCTAATGGTTCAACCTATATAGTGTTGCCATTTACAAAGGATTATAAGCAACATACAGTCACTGGAAACAGTCCTTTAAATTTAAGTTTGTTTCCAGGGACAATACTATGCAGAATTATGTATTCTCTTGAAGTTTTCTGAGCAGCAGCTTGTAATCAATCTCAACACCACAATGACAAGGGTAAAAAAAAATCCATACTCTTCAGTATACTGTGTATTTAAGCACTGATCAGCAGTGTAGGTTCACTAAATGTTTTTTAAGCTTTGGATGTTCCAAATTTACAATACTTGTTTGGACATAGCACCACTGTACTTTGAGGAACATTTATATTTGATTTAGATGTAAAACAAATATGAACCTAAAGCCCATTCAAATGATTAGGTTAATACCAACTTTCAAAATTGTTATCAGAATTTGTGCTGAAGGTCACTAGATGCAATAGAATTGTTTTTGTTTTTTTTTTATAGTTAGGAGCAAGAAATTCTCATTTTACTAATTTCTAAACAAACTCAAGATCTTTATCACTTTTTGAAAAAAATGTTTTTTGTACAAGTGAAATTTGTGGTGAAACTGTGATTCAGCAATCTCTCATGTCTGAAATTGCTATAACATGTATCATCGCACCTAAAAAAGTGGTTTTCTTACTTTAAACATTAAGCAGTAGCTGGAAGAATAAGAACATTTCTTAGCATGTCCAAGCTGTGAGAGTCACTGTTTCTTAGGATGTTCCTTGGGTAGGGATCCATTGCAGTGTGTGTGGGTGACTGTTAGCCACTCAATGAGGAGTGGAAGACAGCACTTAGGTGGAATTATTCTGAACCACTGCGTGGAACAGTGGCACAGTTAACAGACCCAGTTTTTCCCTGGCTGACTTTCAAGACCAGAAGAAAACCATGGGCTAAACTGCTTCAAAAATGCTTTTGTTTGCTTTTATGCAACTTCATAAATTTCTGAATGTGTTGTGCTCACAGCAAACAGAATATATTTCTAATTTACAGTGGCTGCTCTGTGAGACGGTGGCCAGTTCTCTGTGCAAATAAAATGGTACATCAAGATTTGTAGGTTGTTCTCATTGTGAACATAGTGCACTGGGGCAAGCATAAATGATACCATTAAACATTCATTCCATAACCCTCACTGGAGTTCTGCACAGCGACATGACGTTACTTTTAATATAGATTTAGAATATATTTTTCTTTCCTTTCATTTTATAGCTTAGATATCTGTGGTTTGTTTGTTTTAGTACCTGTTTATATGTTAATCTTTCAAGATGGAATGCCTCCCATTAAGGTCTCTCCTCAGCTATTTCTCCAGGCCCTCATTAAGAGAAATGCTTGTGAGCATTTCCTTAGGAGTAAGTGCATCGCATCTGCTGATCACACAGCCTCATCTAAGACCAGGGTGAAATGCCAGACTATGGTGAGTTGATTTTTCAAACATTGCTTGAGTAATTTAATTCATTTTATGTTCATATTTAGATAAAGACGTTTTAAGCAGGTAGTCAAAAGTCCTGTGTTGAGTAAAAGAGAAAGGATCAAAAACTTACAATATTAAAAATTTCCATTAATCAAAAATAGGAGCTTACAGAAGCTTCCTAAAATGTATACTTGTATGAAGCCAATCTAAATAAAATTGTCAAATAATGGGGAAGAGAGAGCTCTAGCTGAGGATCTCTTGTCACTAAATAACACCTCCCGTACTGAAAATGGGTTACATCTAATTGAATTGTTAGCCAAAGGAACCATATGGGAACCTCCAAAGAACTCACACTGCTTACAAGGCCATCAATTAATCTACATATATAGATGGTAAGGCCCTATTGCAGAAGATAATACCTACCCAGCTCATTGAACATGGAGAAGTTGAGCTGGAGCTTATATGTAGCCTTCATTCCTGCTGGCTATAGTTCATGGTACTTGAAGGTACTCTACATGTTTCTCCATGCAAGGAGAAAGATAAGTACTAATCCAAATACAAACCCTTTGATATATAAGGCTGCACTGATACAAAAACCTGCAAGATATGTTACTGTAATAGTGGCATAAAACTTGTGCGATTGCCGGGCGGTGGTGGCGCATGCCTTTAATCCCAGCACTTGGGAGGCAGAGGCAGGCGGATCTCTGTGAGTTCAAGGCCAGCCTGGTCTACAAAGCGAGTCCAGGACAGCCAGGGCTACACAGAGAAACCCTGTCTTGAAAAACCAAAAAAAAAAAAAAAAAAAAAACTTGTGCGATTGACCAAACAATATCTGATTGGACTTAAAGCCCATTCCATGATATGGAACCCATACCCTACATGACTTGGGTGGACAAGAAGCTGAGATTAGATAGAGGGGGAAACCAAATACTACTGTTCTACTAAAGGAACATAGCAACAATAAGACTCTAAATGACATTCTACTAAACTCATAGATCAGGGTGTCACTCAGGTATCATCAGATAAGCTTCCTCCTATAAGCAGATGGAACAGATACAGAGACCCACGGCCAGATGACAAATAGAGAGTGCGAGATCATGGAACACTGAGACCTAAATAGGAGGTCTCCATCAGATCCATTACCTCAGAGTTTGAAGAACCCTATAGAAGAGGAGGCAGAAAGAATGTAAGAGTCTGAGAGGATGGTGGATACCAAGGAAACAATGCCTTCTAAACACAGGATAACTGATACACATAAGAACTCAGAGATACTATAACAACACATTCAGACCCTACATACGTCTGTGACAGATAGGCTCCTAACATTGAAAGGCAAAGTGGACACACACCTTCATCCCTAACCTAGAAACTATCTCCAATTGATTACCACTCAAAAATTAAAAATTAGTGTTTTCCAATGGAGTCCCACTGGAAATACAATCCACTGTTAAAGGCTAGGCACCATGCCCAGCAGTAGATGTCCAACATAAAAAAAAAAAACAAAAACAAAAAAAAAACCAAACAAACAAAAAACTCAGTGGATTCTTTGGTGGTTATTTTTCACATAGTCTTATAATGTTTTGTGAGGTTTTATTTGTTTGTTTGTTCTTTGTTTTTAACCTTACAGGTCCCTTGTATATGTTATTGCTTCCGGTTTTGTGTTTTTATGGGATTCCTTAGATTGCAAATGTGTCTCTGCCTCTATGTGTGCTTTTTTGTTTGTCTTTTTGTTTGTTTGTTTTGTCCTATTCATATTTGGTTTTGTTTTATATCATCTTTCTTTATTATTATTCTTGGATGCATGTTTGTTTTCTAAGGAGAGAGAGAAAAAAGGGTTATGGACGTAGATGGAAGGAATGGTGGAGAGGATTTAGAAGGAGTTGCGGCAGGTGACAAAATTGGAATATATTGTATGAAAAAACTATTTTCAATAAAAGAAAAACAGAATGAGGGTATTCTTACATTTAGGGCATAGATTTTCAGAAATGAATGTTATCTTGGTTAATTTTTCCTTTGATAAGTATGAAGTGTCCTTCTCCATCTCTTTTGATTAACATTGATTGAAAGGAAAGTCTATTTTATTGGATACTAGAATGGCCACTCCAGCTTGCTTCTTGGGTCCATTTGTTTGGAATATCTTTCTCCTGCTCTTTATTCTGCGATAATGCCTATCTGTTTTGCTGAGGTGTGTTTCTTGTAAGCAACAGAATGAAGGATTCTGTTTTCACATCCATTCTGCTAGTCTGTCCTTTTTTTTTTTTTTTTTTTTTTAGGAAATTGATGCTAAGAGATATTAATGACCAGTGATTGTTAGTTCCTGTTATCTTGATGTTGGTGGTGGTATTGTGTGTGTGAGTTTCTCTTCTTTTGTTTTTGCTGCATTGGAGTTATTGTTGCCTGTGTTTTTTAGAATATAGTTAACCTCCTTGGGTTGTAACTTTCTTTCTATTATCTTCTGTAGGGCTTGATTTTTGCATAGATATTATTTAGATTTAGTTTTGTCATGGAATGTTTTGTTTTCATCATATATGGTGATTTAAAGTTTTGCTGGGTATAGTAGTCTGGGTTGGCATCTGTGGTTACTTAGGGCCTGCAAGATGTATGTCCAGGCCCTTCTGGCTTTCAGGGTCTCTGATAAGAATTTAGGAGTAATTCTGATAGGTCCGTATTTATATGTTACTTGGCCCGTTTCCCTTGCAGTTTTTAATATTCTTTCTTTATCTGTACATACAATGTTTTGACCATTAGGTGACAGAAAGGATTTTTTTCTGGTCTAATCTACTTGGAGTCTTGTAGGCTTCTTGTATGATTATAGACATCTCTTTAGGTTTGGGAAATTTTCTTCAATGATTTTGTTGAAGTTGTTTTCTAGTCCTTGGAGCTCTTTCTTCTATTCCTATTATTCTGAAGTTTCATCTTTTCAAAGTGTCCTTGATTTCCTGGAGATTTTGTGTCAGGAATTTTTTAGATTTTACAACATCTTTGACAGATGAATCAATTCCTTCAATTTTGTCTTCTGTGCCAGAGATTCTTTCTTACATCTCTTGTATTCTGTTGATGATGCTTATGTCTGTAGTTCCTTTTTATTTTTCTAGGTTTTCCAGTTCTAGAATTGTCTCAGCTTATGTTTTCTTTATTGCTTCAAATTTCCTTTACATGTCATGAGCCATTTTACTCCTTCTCTTGCCCTGTTTAATTTGTATTCTGAATTTTTTAAGGGCTTTTTTTTTCATTTCTATCACCTATTTAATTGTACTTTTCTGTCTTCCTTTGAGGAATTTGTCATAGAAGTTTTATTCATAATAGCCAGAAACTGGAAACAACCCAAATGTCCCTCAACTGAGAATTGGATAAAGAAACTGTGGCACATGTATACAATGGAATACTACTCATTTAGAAACATGGACATAATGAAATTTGCAAGCAAATGGATGGGACCAGAAAAGATCATCTTGAGTGGGGTAATGCAGACCCAGAAAGACACACATGGTATTTACTCACTCATAAGCATATATTAGCCATTAAGTACAGGATAACCATGCTACAATCCACAGAGCCAACGAAACAAAGTAACAAGGAGGGCTCAAGGGATGATGCTTGAATCCCTCTAAGTAGGGGACAGAAATAGACATTGGAAGTGGATGGAGAGAGGGAACTGGACAGGACCCTAACATAACTGTCTTCTGAGAGGCTTTATCCAACAGATAATGGAAACAGATGAAGAGACCCACAGTCAAACACTAGATGAAACTCAGGAAGTCTTGTAGAAGAGTTACGGGAAGGTTGGAGAGAGCTGGAGGGGTCACAGATATAAGAAGACCTACATATCCAATTAACCTGTACAAAATAGAACATATAGAGACTGGACCACCAACCAAAGAACTTGCATGGTCTGGTCCTATGCCCACTACACATATGAAGCTGAAGGGCTCCTTGGTCCTCAAGTAGATCCCCTAAAATTTGGAGTGAGGACTTTCTGTGACTTGGAAAATGATGCCTTACTCTGGATTCCATTTTCCTAGAGCTGCCTAGTCTTGCCTCAGTGGAAGAGGAAGCACTTAGTCCTTATATGATATAATGTGCCAGAGTGTGTTGGCACCAGGCAGGGGTGGGTATGAGAGAAGTGGGTAGGCGAGTGGGACTTAGAGGAGAGGAGGGAAGGAGGATGCATTTGGGATGTTAAAAAAACAGAGAGAAAAATAAATGATTAACTGTGAAGCTTATGTAATTTGCTTGTACTTCATGTGTTGGTAAAAATTCCAGAAAACTGAATTTATATTTGTCCTGTGACAGAATCTTCCAAGAATTATCTGAGGCCTGTCTAACTGTATTTATTGCTATAGAATTAAGCAATATTAATGATTTTGTTTATTAAGATTTAAATATTGTTCAAACTCATAGAAAATACCTTTTGACCTCTGGTTTGACTTTTATAGTTGAAAGTTTTATTGATCATTTTACTATCTCAGATTTCTATGAATAATGATAAATCCATTCATTCAACCATTTTTAAGTAGATGTCTTTTATTCACAATAATGCTTTTATTTGCACACAACTGTATGTGAACATCAGCTGACAACAATTTCTAAAATTTTTAGGTCTCATGCTGACTTTATTTCTTTTTCTTTATTATAAAAATTTACTCTAGAGTGATTCACACATAGGTCAAAGAAGCCACACAAAACACAATGATATGTCTTCATCTGGATTTGCTGGAGTCTCTGTAGTTAAAATGTGTCTGACTTTTTGAACATACATCATTTGGGAAATGCCTGGTTTCTCTTACCATTTTTATTGGTTTAATCCGAGTGTATTCTTTAACAGATTCCATCTGTTCTTCAATCTGCTATAGGATCTCCATTCCACTAAGATGTCTCTTGTACACATCTTACATTAAGTCCTGGTTTGGACTTAATGGAATCTTTTAAAGCCTTCATCATTTTTCTTATTTTAGGATAGGAATGATAAGTATGAAGAAAACTAAGAAAGAAAATATATGTAGATTACGACAACATCTACTTAGTTTCCTTGCTATTTCATTATTTTGAGACAGTTTCTTGACAACATTTTGCCTCAAGCTTTCCAGAATATCCTTCTGGGATCTTCTTATTTTTGCTCATCACCAAGAATGTTTTGAAATTACTCTACATTTCTCTTGGGAGTTAGTTACACATACGCCTCAAAAATCCAAACTTGTCATCTCTGAAAAAAATTCTTCACTACATTTGTTTTTGTTTTAAACACAGATCTTTATGTAAATTCAATTATATAGTACAAAATCCCAATGTCATTCTATGTTCTTCTCTTATCAAGCACCTCTAACTGTTGACCACATATTTTAGATACAATTCCTTTCATACATCTCTGCTTTCCTACTTCTCCACATTTCAGAGATACTGTGAACCATATCTAATGGGTTTGAGTGAGAAGAGGGGAGAAAAACTTCTCATGATTCTGCATGTGACATACATATCAGTTACATATATATGTGTGTGTGATATATATTATATATATATTACACTAATATAGCATATTGATGCTATAATTTTGAGGCAAATTTTTTATATGAAAACTTAGATTTTTCTCCTAATAATTCAGCCAGCTATATGAGGCCAATTCTATTATTATGAGTAATAAATTGCTTCAATTAAAATCAATTAGTTTTAGGTGTTAACTAGATCTGCAAAATACCTTCACAGAAATACCTAATGTTTAAGTAAATAAAAGGCACTATCATGTAGAGAAGATGAGACATAAAACTAAATTACCAGTAGAAACTGTATCTTAGTTTCAAAAGCAGGTTTAGGACCTATGTGGAGAGGATGATATAATCATGTGTCATTCTCCAATAAATCTTAGTTAGTTGTGCTGCGGGATAAAGGGAGAGGAGATAATACTTCATTTGGAGGTATGGTGGTCCATGGTATTTTGCAGTATGGTTAATGGATTTATGTGAAATTATTAGATACTGCATGAGTTACTTTCCATCCCAAGAGTTTTAAAGTAGGACATTAACAGGGCACTAGGATGACTCCCGAGTACAAGGATGGAGTGTGTTAATAGCTGACTGTAGCACAACATGATTCTGTACTGTGCTCACACAGGTGGCTGAGGCAGTAGGGAAACCTTATCTCTCTTCAGACCTTGAACAGCTCACAGCAGCACCCCAGTGGCTTCAGGAGATTGAAGTAAGGGCCAAGCATTGTAGTTGATAATGATATAGTCATTAAAACCCAGAAGTAAATGGAGAATGGGTCACCAGCAAGCTATGAGCGAAGATGGAACAAGCTGAAAATAAAGATCCAGTCAAAGAAGTGTGCAGCTAGAAGGGTGTGGTGATGATTACATTCAGTTCATGATTTCTTTGTCAGTTGGTTTCAATTTCCTTTTGTCCCTTTGGCAGCTGAATTGTCTGCCTTTTCCCCTTGAAGCTGTTAAAACTGGAGAAAGAAAACAATGTAGGCATTTTAATTAACTTAGATACAGTGCTCAGTTCAAAAGTAGTCACTGTGAAATAGTGTGGCTTCCTCTATATTGGTAGCAGCAGTCTCAAAGGGTCTTCTGAAATAATAAAGAAGGCTTACCCTTAAACTAAAGTAACAGGACAGTTACAAGCTCCGTATTCATGCTGTGTTCAAAAGCTCCCTTGGTTTCAGTTCCCCTTCGTTTTAGAATAAGCAGAGAGGAAGAGAATAAATACCATCTTATAGACGATTTCTCCAGCGGGACTCCATCTTTCTGCATTGAACGACTACACGTCCTTTACTCGAAGGACTTCCAGCGGAATCTTAAAGAAAAGGATTACTAGAGAGGTGGCACTTGTGGAAACACTGTCCTGGTGTTTGCTCATTAGCTGTGGCTGCTACAGAGCCCTTGGTCTGGCAGAATCTGTCTTAAAATAAAGATGCTGTGCCTCTAAACAAGGTTTCGGGAAAACAGAGGGAAATGCTTCACTCAAAAATAATTTGTATTCTCTTGCTGTATGACTCATGTTGGGAACAAGGCCAGAAAGCACATGCCTAATGTACCTGCCTTCCCTGTAGTTTCAGGCTCTCCTTTCTGCTCACTTCCTGTTGAGCTCTGTGATAAGGCCTCTCACACTGTCTTCAGTATTGCTGTTCCTGGTAGAGACAACTCCTGGTAACTTTTTATTTCGTGTGTGGTGGGTTAGAATTTATAAGGTTTTTTGCTTGTTTGTTTTGTTTTGTCTTGTCTTTATGTTCTTTTAAGAGGAAAGAATGTGGAAAAAACTGTGACTGTCACCATAAAAGTCTCAGTCACAAAAAGGGTATGTTGTCCATTTGGAGTGTCCTTTCTTCCAGTTTCACTGGTTCATTTTGCGAGGAGCCAGCTACTATGCTCTGAGCTACTGTCCTCCAGAGAAGTTAACAGTCCAAGACAATTACATCCAGAAGAGGGAGCAAAGATAACCGTCAATAGCTTCATGACTGAAACTGAAAATTTCTCTCATCCTATAAAGAATCAAGGTGTCTGCAGCCCAGCCAGCAGACATTTGACAACTGTGTGAGCAGGACCCAGCTATACAGTGCCCTGACTCCTAGCCAAAAGACATTATGAACCAGTTAAGTCTATGATTTCAAGGAGTTTGGTTTGGAGTAAGTATTACTCCCCAGTAAGATAAATAATGCATATTATATGATATTACTAGTTTATTATTTTCCTGAGACATATAGTGTGCTTGTTTCTATCTGGAACAAGAAAGAAGAGAATGTGGCAGATATTCATATAATTACCAGAGTCTATTACTTCTGTAACTAATATTATTTACCGTCCAAGAAGATGTTCCTCTGCCAGATATTTGGCAGGAATAACTTAAGAGTGAAGGGACTTGTTTGGGCATGTAGGTGTCAGTTCAACATGATAGGGAAGGAGTAGCAGCAGAGAGAAGCTCCTACTATTGTGGCCAGGAAGCAGGGAGTTAAATGACTGTACCAGCTGGGATTGTCCTGTTAGCTCTTTGCCTTAGTTAGGGTTTTATTGCTGTGAAGAGACACCATGACCATGGCAACTCTTATAAAAGAAAATATTCACAACATGTCATCCTGAATGTCACCATGCTTCCCACCATGATGATAATGGACCCAACCTTGGTAATCGTAAACCATCCCTGATTAAATGTTTCCTTTTATAAGAAAAAAAAAAGAAAATATTTAATTTGGGCTTGAGGTGGTTTGAGTAGGTATGGACCTCATAGACTCATGTGTTTGAATGCTTGGCCCCTAGGGAGTGGCACTATTAGGAGATATGACCTCAACGCTTAGGGCAGTGCTGTCTACCTTCACTGTGGATTTTACACCTAGTTAATGTTCTCATGGACACCCTTACAGACACAGCTAAAGTGTGTTTTAGAAATCACATGGGGTTCCTCAAAACAATCTTGTTGACAGTCAACATTAGTCAATAGAGCACTACATATTCCTTGCAGTAAGTAGTGTTTCTGGTTTGTGTAAAGATGCTGTGTGTTTTAAAACACATTTCGCAATTTTCCTCCCAGTTATGTTGCTTGTGTGTGTGTCTGTATGTATGTATGTATGCATATATGTACTTGTGTGCTACTGAATATTGTATGCATATATGTACTTGTGTGTTCTATCTCTATCTATATATCTGCATGTATGTACATGCATGAGAACAGGCATGGGCAGGTCCAGGAAACACCCTTACTTGTCAGTTTTTATGAGCTGCTTTTTATTTTGTTTTCTGAGTCAGGTTTTCTCACTGGACTGGAACTCACAGACACGTTACATGAGCTGGCCAGCGCTTCCTCAGGGATTTATGGTTTCCACTTCCCCAGGACTGGGATTACAAGCTTACAGCATGTCTGGCATTGTCCCATGAGTGCTGGGGGTTGAACTCAAGTCCTCATATTCATGGGTAAATACTTCTACTGACTCTAGTTTCTCTGCAGCCTTATTTTGCTTATTTATTTCTTTTTAAGTTGAAGTTGGTCATAATACTGACAAAGACTATTTAAAAGTGAGTTAGAAGAATGTCACTAATTATTCTAATAAAATATATAACCTTAAATCACACAATAGAAAATAATTCACAGATAAAGACTACAGGGATCAAGATAATCATTAACATTTACAGGTGTTAATTAGCAGGAATACTACACATAATCATTCAAGTTAAAGGAGAGAAGAATTAGGTTATTAGAAATTATTATGTTTATATGTTGTGCATAAGTAGAGCAGTCTAGTAGTGAAGTTTACTCTGTTTAAAAAGCACAATTAATAACACTGGAAACTTTCAAATGTTGATTACATCCTAACCATTGTTGGTAATCTACACAGTAATATTTTGAAGTAATAGCTTTATCATTGTTTGTTTACAGATGAGATAGTAAAGGGTGGGGGAAGGGGACATGAGTGGCCAGGCTATGATGAAGCAATCAGAAGCAGATTAAGGAGTCAAACCCATTTTTTCCTGCTATCTTAGGGAATGCGTAAAGTGAGAGTGCAAATAAGTTGAATTAATAGTAACTGAGTGTCTGCAGTTGTTTGCAGATTGTTCCTTATTCTCCTGTCATCCCTTCATCTATCCATTCCTAATCTCAGATGCTCTAGGCAAGGTAAGAGTGTTAAATGAGGTTTATGTTGGCTGATGATATCTCTGTGTCTGACAAAAGGATAATCTAATTTCCTCCTGGGAAGAAGGATAAGAAATAGAAAATGACATGCTCTGAGAGCAGTTAGGATAGGGCATGAGAACTCACATCAGCTTTGTAGTGATAAAAATTTAAAACGAACCTATCCTTTTAAATAAAATTGTATACCCCTGTAAGTACAAAACCAGCAGAATTGTTCACACAGGTACTTGAGTTCAAAGAACACTGGCTTCTTCTTTCTTTTAGTTTTTTATCCTAGTAACAATAAAATTTTTCTCAAAGTGTAAACTTCCTTAGTAGAGACATCACATCTATTTTAAAATGCCTGGATTTAAAGTCAAATATACAGTTTGATTTCTTTACCTTGAATGATGCTCTATGTTTTTAGGCAAGTTGCATAAGCCTGCTCCTATAAAATAAAGTTTATATTTAGGGTACACTGACCATTATAAAGCCAAGATAAAATAAGAGAGATAGATGTTCCTTTGAAAATCATGCTTTACTAGAAACACACAAATTATTATTCTTAACTTTATAAATATGGTTATTAATTTTCTAAAATACTTGAGTGGTTTATTTCCAAATAGTTCATAAGTCAGCACATTTAAGTAAAAGTTTTGTTCTGTCCAACTCTACTATTTGAATGTAAATACAATTAATTAATTTAATGGGTATACCTGTGTGTACATGTGTGCATGTTGTGTGAGTGTGATGTTAGTACATGTGTGGGTTTGTATATGTACACCTCTGTGCTTAATCTGACAGGAGTGTTCTGATCTATCACTTTTGTGTTATTCCATGGAGATGAAGTCATTCACTAACCCTGGAATTAGACCTGCAGGCAGCACACCCCAGGTATCTGCTTGTCCCTGTCCCCCACATGACTGGAGTTAAGGTATCCATGTATCCATGGTAGGTCTTGTTTTGGGACTTTACAACCCACTACATTCAGCTAGTGCTACTCATGTGTGCAGGGTGTGCAGGGGGGTTTATATACACTTTTGGGTGGACAACCTATCAATGGCTACCCCTACTCCCCAAGGAAAAGTGGTTCTACCTCAGCAGTCACAACTTCCGATAGCTCCTCAGCTAAGAAAGGGGCTGGGTAGCCCTTCTTTCATTTGTACTGGATTTTTTAAAACTGCTTTTATTTTGTGGTCTTGTGCAGGTAAGCACCTTTGGTGTGATTTCATGAGCACAAGAGTCATGTATGTCCAGAAGGTAATATTTCACAGCCCCCCTCCCTGTACTTTGATCCTTACATGTTCTTTCTGCCCCTTCTTCTGTGATGCCATCTAATCTTTTGATGGGCATTAGTCCATATATAAGTCCCATTGATTACTGAACATTCACAGTTGCTTTTTCTTATTATTTTGAATAGTCTCTGCATTAACCACCACCCACTGAAAAAAAGTAAAATTTCTAACCAAAACTGAGCACAGAACATAACTATGAATAAAAATTTAGGTATTTAGAAAGCAGTTTAATAACATGACCATTTCGCAGAGCAGCTCAACTAAACAACAACAAAAACAGGACTGGGTCTTCCCTTAAGGCCTATAATTTTCCTAACAGGTGTTTTGACCTTGTTTACAGTATCAGACATGTATTCTGGTCTGAGGATCAGAACTCAGATTCAAAAAGGAGATCAGGTGGTTATCTTCATAAACAATCATGCCTCTATTACATGAATAGGCACATCTTTCCTGGCAGGTTGGTATTGAAGCATGTACAATAATTCCAAAGTAAGGCTACTGATGTCTTTTCTCCCCTAGCCGACTGCATAGCTCCCTCTAGCACCATGAAAACTAGACTCTAAGGAGAGAACTTCCTGATCATTTCACGTCTGTTTCTCTGTGACCTGCAACCAAATCATTTAATGTTTTCAACAATAAAGTCTCACCATCTGGAATTATTTTTTAAATAATTTAATGTACTTTATTTATTAAAATAAAAATAAAAAGGGAAATATTTGAAACGTGTTCCTCAATATCGTCAAAGACACCAAATCTTGGGTAAGCATAAATGTAGAGAAAAATACTGTGAGTTGTTGCTTTAATCTAGTAGTGTTTTACTGGAGGTGATCTTACTCTATAGGACACGTGGCTATAGCTAGATACTGATTTTCAGTACTATATAAGTAGATGGTACTTATATCTGGTGATAGAGTCAAAAATGATACTTAACCTATAATGACCAGGGCAACACCTTACAATAAAGAATTACTAGTGGAAAACCTTCTGGTACAGCTATTAAGAAATCCTGGGTGGCGTGCGGACTTTTGGATCACATATCTACCTCCATATTGGGTCCCATCTTGGGAGAGTGTAATAATGACTACAGGCACTATACCTGGTTCTTCGTACTTGACTTCCTTTTCCATCTGACTTAAGGACTTATCTCCTTCATCCCAGAAGTCTACTTATCCCTTTTTGTCTTAGCTCCAAATTTGTGAGGAACTACTGATGAAAACTCATAAGGCACCATGGACTGCAGAGCCATTAATATGTTCCTGACAGCAGCTGTGACTTTTCATTTCATTTGCTGCTGACACTTTTATCTCATGATTACAAAGAGCTTAAAAGAAGTGGCCTCCTTAGTCCAAAACAGCAGCTGTCTTGGCATCAACAGAGGTGCTGTAGAAGCGGCAAAGCCCTTGGAGTAGGCTTCTGAGAGCATCTCTACTGCCCACTGCACCCCACTCACCTGAGGTTTAGACTGTCCTTCTTCCCAGGTGTCCTGTACTCTTTTTCTTTTCCGTCTCAAGGATTATCACCAGTATGGTCATCTTGTTCAACTTGAAGGGTTGCTCTGCAGTAACAGTATTGTTGGGACTTTGTTGCAGAGTTTTAGACTCCTAAATATTCCCCTATAGTTGCATCAAGCAAGATGAAGACCAAGAATTTTAGCTAGTAGTAACTGACTCATGCCCAGAGCTTTTAGGCAATACCCTGAAGTATTTTTCCCCCAGTTTTTAGCCTTAAGTCCTAAGGTGTGCTACAGCTAGGCATTGTGTTATGGAGTGTGTTTATGACTGGTGAGCAATGTGGAAGAAAACCACCCTAACCACCCTTTGTAGTTAAATAATGAAAAAAAAATTGGCTTGCAAAAGAGATCTGAAAGCTAGGGATAAAACAGTTGAGTTTTAGGGAATTAAACAGACTAATATATGTCTAATTGAGGTTAATAATAAACAACCGTCTTTGCCTCTATCTGGAAAATCTAATGCTGTGACTCAATTTTTGTTTCTCTAGATGCTTTATAGAGTGTTCTAGAGAGCAGCAGCCAGGAATGATTTTCTGTGTTCTTCAGATAAAGCTGTTCTGCAAAACATCCATTCAGCTACTTGACCCATTGAAGGGTAGATAGTTCTCTGAATGTCAAAGAGATCTGAGGGGGGAAGCATTAATGTTTTGTTAAAAGAATGCCTTAATCAGATTAAATGAGAAAGAGACATTTTGGCAACTGTATGTACTTCTAAAATTTACATTTAAAGAGTGTGCTATGTAATCAGAATTCTAACAGGGAGTCAACATCATTCTTCCAGGAAAAAAAAAATGACTTTTTAAAATTTGTTTGCTGAAGCTGAGCAGCCTTGAGAGAAGATGAAAGGGAGCAATAAATTCAGTGTCTGACTGAGAGACTCAGCAAACACAGAATATCACTATCCTAACAAATCTTAATGAAAAGCTAAATCTACCTGCGAACAGAGGGAATTGATTGGGAATAAATTTACTTCATAAAGACGAATATCAAGTGGTCATACAGTACTGTTTTGTCAAGTCTGAAAAACTTTCTCATTAAAAAGAATTGAAGCCCCTTGTACTTTATCTTCTGTGTTATATAAGGATTCTGGGAAGATTTGGTTACCAGCTGCATGACCCATGTTGGCAACAAGGGGAAAGGCAGAAGTAATTGAGACTCCTAGCTGATCACAAGTCACCTTTTGGACAAAACCTGGAGATCTGAGTGAAAGTGGTCCCAGGAACTTTCCCTCTCTGCTTTGTCCCCAAAGAATTAATTACAGTGTCTGCCTTAGGGATGTCTTTGAGAAGGAAAAGTGTGTCTTTTCAGTCTATGTGGTCTCAGAAGCATATTTGTGGTTTAAATGGAATGAGGAAAACTTTCTACTGCTGAAGCTGCTACAGAAAAATATGTGCACTGCTCTACAAAGCAGCTTTAAACAAATAATTTAGCATCTTCCCTAGACTAGAGAGTAAATTCTCAATCCAAAGGTTGATGCTAAATCATCTGGCTCCTTGACCTGTGTGTACTTTTAAGATTTAAAATATCACAAATTTAAACTTCCTTTATTTGTTGTATAAATAGCATTATCTTCATTGCAGGAACATAGAAGGGGTAAAGAAGGATTAAACTATGTATTTGCTGAGCCAGTTTTCAAAAAGTGCAAAGTGAGTTTTCTTATAACCACCTCAGAATAGGTATATCCCAGTCTTCACTTCCAGACAACTGGATGAGTGGCTCATGGAGGGGTTGCTTCCCAAAGGAGAAAATAGAACGATGAAGTCCATAGGGCCTTGTTCTGGTTTGAATTCAAAAAATGACCCCCATAAGCTCATAATGAGTGGCATTATTAGAGGTGTGGTCTTGTTGGAGTAGGTGTGGCCTGGTTGCAGGAAGTATGTCACTGAGGGAGGGCTTTGAGTTTTCAGAAGTTCAAACCAGGCTGATTGGCTTACTGTCTCTTCCTGCTGCCTGCAGATCCAACTACCTCTCCAGCAGCATATCTGCCATGCTTTCTGACATGACAATAGTAGACTACTAAATCTCTGAAATGTAAATCAGCCCCAATTAAGTGTTTCCTTTTATAAGAGTTACCTTGCATCTACCCTTGAAGCCTCCTTGTTACTTAGTTTCTTTGGGTCTGTGTATTGTAGCATGGTTATCCTGTACATATTGGCTAATATCCACTTATGAGTGAATAAATACCATGTGTGTCTTTTTGGGTCTGTGTTACCTCACTCAGAGTGATATTTTCTGGTCCCACCCATTTTTTCTGCAAATTTCATAATATGCCTATTTCTGATAGTGGAGTAGTATTCCTTTGTGTAGATGTGCCACGATTTCTGTATCCATTCCCCGGTTGAGGGACATCTGGTTTTTTTCCAGGTTTTGGCTATTACAAATAAAGCTGCTGTGAACATAACTGAGGAAATTTCCTTGTAATTTTGTGGCACATATTTGTGGTATATGCCCAGGAGTGGTATAGCTCAGTTTGAGGAAATAAAATAGATCTCAGAAGTGGATGGAGAGAAGGATCTGGACAGGAACTCAACATTACTACCATCTGAGAAGCTTTATCTAGAAGATAATGGAAACAGATGCAGAGACCCACAGCCAAACCTTAGGCAAAAACCAGGGAGTCTTGAGGAAGAGTTAGGGGAAGGGTGGAGGGAACTGGAGGGATCAAGGACACCAGAAAAAGACCCACACAGCCAATTAACTCGGACACAGCAGGCTCATAGAGACTGAATGAACCACCAACCAAAGAACATGGGGAACAGGCATGAACTGGGCCTAGGCCCACTACACATATGAAATTGATGGGCTGCTTGGTCCTCAAGTGGATCCCCTAACAGTTGGAGCAGGAGGTGTCTCTCACTTTAATACTATTGCTTTCCTTTGGATCCCCTTTTCCTAGCTGAGTTGCCTTGTCTTGCCTCAGTGGAACAGGAGGCACTTATTCCTGATGTGATTTGATATGCTAGAGTGGGTTGTGGTGGGAGGGTATGGGGTAAGTGGGTTGGAGGGTGGGACTGGGAGGAGGGAAGGGGATGGCGATTGGAATATAAAATAAACAAATTAATTAATTAATAAAAAATGTTAAAAAAAGAGTTGCCTTGGTCATGGTGTCTCTTCATCGCAGTAGAAACCCTAGCTAAGATAGGTCTATACAGATATTTCTTCCAAATTCACCAACTTAAAGTCACTTCCCTAAGAATAATATTAGGTCCAGTAGCCAATAGAGAACCTAGAAATATTACCTTTGAGAACTGAACTAAAACCAAAGTGCATTTGTTTTCAAATTCATTGCTTCAGTTATTTGTGTATATCAGAATGTGTTTGCATATGTAATAGTTTCTTCTTATAAAATAGAACATTATCATGGGATAGCTCATATTTTAGTCTCATCCCTGGTATATTTTAGTCATCACCTAAATTTAAATTAAGTTTCCTCCAGGAATATACATGAAGGATACAGGATTATAGTTAATGCAGCTAAACTATACAAATCAGTAAGTCAGAACAGAGTAGAAAAATATAAAGTTGCCGTAGATGAACTTGATTACAATGTATTGAATATTTCGATATAAGTAAAGAAAATAGATCTGTGAGTAAAGGGCTAATATTAGTCAAGTTAGAGAAGGAGAAGGACAGAGAGAGAATGGAGAGACTTGCCATTGCTGGGATCATTGAAACACATCACAGGAGTGAAAAACCTTAGTCAGCAGACCGACGAACTGAGGAGTCTTCTGTCCTGTAAGCCTGTTAGTTTTGCTGATTTCCACTGCTCTTATCCTTTCCATGAGGTAGCTTTGACCGAATGTGGCTGTCTAGGTAAGTCTGCTTAGGAAGCAGATGTCCTGTTCAAGAAACTCCCCATTTTTCATTTCCTGTGAAAATAATTTTTTCCATAACCTCTGATTATTCTCTACTGTATATACAGCATTAATCATCGAATGAAATGATGAAGCTAATGCCAGGATTCTGATCTATGTGATACTTAAGATTTCCCACGAAATTAGTAAGTTATCACTCAAGCTTCATAGATCATATTTTATGAGCCTAGCTGAGGTGACTCTATCTCTGGGAAATACATCCACTCATTATTATGCTGACAATATAAAAATTCTGTGCATACTATACTGAAAAAGTGGCTGCAAAGTAGGCCATATGATTGCAGCAGAGATTAGATGATGGAAAAATGAGATATAAAAGAGTATATTATACAATGACTTCAGGAACATGGTTACAAAATTGCATGGGCACCATTCCACAGAATTTACAAAAGCTTCTAAAATATTCACCAAATGTTGCTACAACACATTAGAAGAACATAAGGAAATGTGATCTGGTCATGCAAATTAGTGGAACATAAGGACAACAATTAAATATTCAGAGACCCAGAGATCAATCCCCAGTGTCTCCGAACTACTGGGAAAGATAAACAGACACGAGATTTCT
The DNA here is from genome assembly GCA_907164525.1 of Lophiomys imhausi. Classification (NCBI taxonomy): domain Eukaryota; kingdom Metazoa; phylum Chordata; class Mammalia; order Rodentia; family Muridae; genus Lophiomys; species Lophiomys imhausi. The sequence goes on from CAJQZJ010032746.1 coordinate 3,950,053, forward strand.
CTATTAATGGAAATTCAATAGGTGGCAGTATTTTTCACAGAGAGCCTTGTTTAAAAAGATATGAATGTATTTCTGAATGCTTCTTTGGAAGAAATGCATCTATCAATCTAAAATCTAGAAATAAGAACAAGAAAAATTTAGAATTGAGACATGATATGGGATTGTAGAATATAAGAGAGATAAGATATGGAATAGATAGAATGAAAGTAGAAGAAGAAAATGGTAATAGGAAAGCATTCCCTGAGACCCACAGGGCAGCCAGGTAGATGTTCATTTTTCCTTCCACTTATGCAAATACAATTTCTCACCATGTTCCCCAGCTCTGCAGCAGACCACCTGCTGCAGTCTCTCTTCCTGCTCTGCCTCTATCTCCAGTGGATCACACAGATCTCTGTCTCTTAGCTTTCTTCCCCACACTTATTGTTTTATCCCAGCTCCCAATACCAGCAGTCACTCCCTAAAACCCACAGGGCACGTTGTCCTGAGAAGCAGATAGTCTGACTGAAGATCTTCACCCTCCATTTCCTCAAGTCCATTTCCCAGTATCATCCACATCTCTGTAGCACACCACCTTCTGTGGCTTTTTTTGTTTCACCCTCTGCCCACATTCCCAGGGTACTAAGAAGATGCAGTTTGAATGCTCTGATTTCTTTTCTTCTTTGGAGTCCCTCAAACCTCCCCTCTCAGCCCATCCCCATTCCTGAGCATTAGTTCATAATACCTAGAAACACATTTTACCAGGAACCACAAAGGACAAAACCTACTATAATCCCAGAAGAATTTCCTGTCAGGAAACACACAGCCAAGCACACTCTATTAAGAACCAGAGATGGTACCAGAAACTGATAGAAAAAACAAATCAAACTAAGCAATCAATCAACCAACCAACCAAACAATCAAACAAAAAACAACCACCCAACAAAGACAAGACCAGATATCAGCATCTAGTATTACAATCTTCCAAAACTCAGAAGCCAGCACAAAAGCAATATCAATAACATCTAGGATAAGATGCCTCCACTAGAGCCTGAGAATTTCAACATAATTGAAGCACAAGAGAAAGACCTTAAAATAGCCTTTATGGATATGATAGAGGTCTTTAAAGACGGAATGAGTAAGAGTTCTCTGGTGGAATTTTTGGGGTCGCTTATGTGTACTATCATATCATCTGAAAATAGGGATAATTTGACTTCTTCATTTCCAATATTTATCCCCTTAATCTCCTTTACTTGTCTTATTGCTCTAGCAAGAACTTAAAGTACTATATTGAAGAGATATGGTGAAAGTGGATATCCTTGTCTTGTCCCTGAGTTTAGAGGAAATGCTTCAAGCTTCTCTCCATTTAATTTGATGTTGGCTACTGGCCTGCTGTATATTGTTTTTATTATTTCTGGGTAATGTCCTTGTATGCCCGTTCTCTCCAGAACTTTTACCATGAAGGGGTGTTGGATTTTATCAAATGCTTTTTCTGCATCTAGCAAGATTATCATGTGGTTTTTTTCTTTCATCTTGTTTATATGGTGAATTACATTGATAGACTTTTGTGTGCTGAACCATCCCTGCATTCCTGGGATGATCATGGTGTATGATACTTTTGATGTGTTCTTGAATTTGGTTTGCTAGTATTTTATTAAGTATTTTTGCATCTATGTTCATGAGGGAGATTGGTCTGAAGTTCTCTTTCTTTGTTGGGTCTTTGTGTGGTTTAGGAATCAGGGTGACTGTGGCCTCATAGAATGAGTTTGGCAGTGTTCTTTCTGACTCTATTTGTTGAAAGAGTTTGAAGAATATTGATATTGGCTCCCCTTTGAATATCTCGTAAAATTCTGTGTTAAAGCCATCTGGCCCTGGGCTTTTTTTGGTTGGGGGATTTTTAATGACTGCTTCTATTTCCTTAGGGGTTATGGGGCTGTTTAATCTGTTTATCTGATCTTGATTAAGCTTCGGTAGGTAGAATCTATCACGAAAATTGTCCATTTCACTTAAGTTTTCAAATTTGGTGGAGTTTAGATTTAGGATCCAAATATTCTCTGGATTTTCTCAATGTCTGTTGTTATTTCTCCCTTTTCATTTCTGATTTTGTTGATTTGGGTTTTTTCCTTCTGCCTTTTAGTTAATTTAGCTAAGGGTCTGTCTATTTTGTTGATTTTCTCGAAGAACCGACTCTTGGTTTCATTGATTCTTTGTATAGTTCTTTTTGTTTCTAAGTTGTTGATTTCAGCCCTAAAATAAAGCTGCTAAGAGACAAGCAACATCTTCTTACCCTAATATAAGAGATAGATAGGGCCTCTTCAAAAACCTCGAGAGACCTGCAAAATATGGCTTTCAAAGATGTTTTCTTAACTTTGGATTTTTTTTTATATCGAGGCATATCAACTCCTGACAGCACCCCCTATTCTACTCCAAGTAGAAGATGAGCATTGAAGAATCTCCAGTGGGAGATGATTAAATTACTCGCAAGCCTATCTCTTGGTAGGAAAAGCCCCTTGCTCCAACTGTAGACAGAATGCTGTCCAAAAAGGACAAAACTTGGAAGCAGGTAAGTCGACAGCCTTGTTCTGCCAAGACAGGGTAGGCAAGTCCTTCATAACCCCTGCTCTACAATCAATGTCTGTCAGAGAAACAGGGCCAAACGACTGAAGATCAATGCTGTAATGTATGGAGAGAAAATGGGAACTGTCCACGCAGCCACTGGTATGTCATTTCTTAGTTTTGGAAGCTGCAGGCCCTGTACTTCCTATAAAATCAGATATATTTATCCCTCTCAGGTCTCTGAGGTGGTTGAAGAACAAATAGCTAGAGTCTCATAATTAAATTTTGAGTTGTTTAGGAGTCAAGAGAGTGTTATAGATCTAAGAAGATACTTTTAAAATTGTGTTGCAAGTTAGTATGAATGTTGAGTTAGATATAGAACTTTAAACTCATGGAGATGGTTAGATAGGATAGACATTACCTCAGGGTAAACTATGGGAAAAGGTATTCTAAGCAAATGGGCTTCAAACTAAAACTAATCAGAAGAGATAGGGAAAGGCACTGCATACTCATCAGAAGAAAAATTCACCAGGGGACAATGCAGTTCTTAACATCTATGTTCCAAACACCAGAGCACCCAAGTTCATAAAAGAAACACTACTTACTATACCTTAAATCACATGTTGATCCCCACAGTACCCCACTCTAACCAATAGCCTGGTCATCTAGACAAAAACTAAAAGAAAAAATGATAAACTTAACAGTTACTTACAGTGAACTTTACCCAAACATAAAATAATATACCTTTTCTCAGCACCTCTTGGAACTTTCTCCAAAATCAACTATATACTTGGACAGAAAGCAAGTCTCAACAGATATAAGGTAACTGAAATAAAACCTTGCATCTTATCTTATTACCAGGGATAAAAACTGGATATCAACAACAGAAACAATAGAAAGCTTACAAACTAATCAAATCTGAACAACTGTCTTCTGAATAAAAAGTGAATCAATACAGAAAATAAAAAAAACAAATTGAAGACTTTTTAGAATTGAATGAAAATGAATATACAATGTATTCAGACTTACAAGACTCAATGAAGGTAGTTCTAAGAGTCAACTTCATAGCACTTAGTTCCTACATTAAAAAAAAATGGAACTACTCTACTAGTAACCTAAAAGCAAAACTAAAAGATCTCAAACAAAAATAAAGAGAAATCATACTGAAAAGTAGTCTATAGCAAGAAATAATCAAGGTCTATGTTAAAAATCAATGAAACAGAAACAAAAAATAAATATAAAACAATACAAAGAATCAACGAAATAGTTAATTCATTGAGAAAATTAATATGCTTGACAAAACCTTATACAAGAATATCCAAATAACAAAATTAGAAATGAAAAGGGGGGCAAAACAAAAGACACTGAGAAAATCCAGAGAATTATACCTTAGAAGCCTGTATTCTAGTAAATTGAAAAATCTAAAATAAATGGGTAATTTTCATGATACATATCACTCATCAAAATTAAATCAAGATCAGATAATCAATTTAAACAGACCTATAACCCCTAGTGATTAGAAGTAGTCATTAGACGTTTCCCAGTCAAACACAAAATGAAAAATAAAACAAAACAAAACAAACAAAACCCTCACATCCAGATCAGTTTTGCACAAAATTCTACCAGACTTTCAAAGATGAGTTAATACCATTACTCCTCAAATTACTCTACAAAATATAAACAGAAGGAACATTACTCAATTTGTTTTGCAATGAAACAGTTAACCTGATACCGAAACCACACAAAGACCTAAGAAATAAAGAGAAGCACACACCGATTTCCTTTATGAAGACAGATGTGAAAATTCACAATAAAATACTTGCAAATCTAATCCAATAACACATCAAAATGATAGTCCAACATAATCATGTAGACCTCATCCCAGAGAAACAGAGATGGTCCATCTGATAGATCTCATTAGTAAAGGAAAATTGAATAGAGTCATGGATGAATGAGAGATTATGGAATGAGAGGATCAAGTGCGGATGTGAAGGGAGAGGTGTTAGTAGGTGAGAATATGGGGAGAGACAGCTAAAATTAAGGGACATTTGAGGTATAGTGTAGAAACCTAATATGGTAGAAACTTCATAAAATATATACATATATGAAGGCTATGTTATATAAAATAGCCAAGTTGTGGGGTAATTTTAATTCAATAACATGGCTGCTCTGGCAAGGGATCACATCTAAAGACCTTCTAGGTCTTTGTGATTCCGCTAGAATGCACATACATTCTGGATTACAGTATGATCTGGGTGGAATACAGACACTCACTTAATACACACCTATATTCCCAAACGATGAAGTTAAGGTAGTTTATAGTAGGAAGCATCCATGTTTGATAGTGATGTCTATTTGAGATAAGACAAAGTAAGGAAATAAAAATATTTATACAAGATAATGGAGGAGCCAGAGTCCCTGCTGTCCATTTCTTGTCACCAAATGAAGCTTCCAGTACCAGGTTTGGGATATATCTAATTGAGTTGTTGGCCAAGGTGGCCTATGGGAATCTCCAAATAATCCAAGTTCTTGCCTGGTTGTTGTAAGTTTTTTTTTTTTCCCACAAATTTACAGGAAGGTGCATTACTGAACAGAACACCTATACAACTCATTTAATATAAAGATGTTGAGGTGGTGTCTACATAGAGCGTTCACTCCTATATTTCAGCATCTTTATTACAGGAAGGTACTCTGCTTACTATCAAAAGATAAGCATAAATACCAAGGAAATCACAAATCTATAATGATGTCCTTCCTGAAAGATATGCTAGAACAATGGTGGCACAAAGCTTGTGGGAGTAACCAACCAATAACTGATGTGATTTAAGGCCTATTTCAAGAGCTAGAACCTATACCTAACATTGATTGGGTGACCAAGAACCTGAGACTATGTAATCCAGAAACCTAGGGCATATCTATAAAACACTGGTCTAAGAGAAAAAGAAAGAAAAGAAAAAGAAAAAAAATATTGTAATTAAATGACTGCTAATGACGTTTTGCTATACTCAGATCAGTGACTCAGCCATCATCAGAGAAGCTTCCTCCTGTGGCAAGTGAGACCTTGGATCATTCAATCCAAAAACTGATGTCTCCATCAAATCCTTCCTCAGGTCAGTGAACCCTGAAGAAGAGGATGTAGAAAGAGTATAAGAGCCAGAAGTAATGGAGCACTACAAGAAATTAGGACTTCTAAATCTACACGATTAAAACACATATGAAGTCACAGCAGAGGCAGCATGCACAGTGTCTGCACTGTTCTGAGACAGATATTCTGCTATATATTACGACTTCCATAGTGTTTTCATGGGATTTCTGAGTATTCAAATGAGCTGGCCTCTGTTTCTTGGAACTTCTCTTGGGCTGTTTGTTTTCTAATGAGAGACAGAAAGGGAGTGGGTCTGGATGTGAGGGGAGGTGGGAAGAAACTGAGTTGAGTAGAAGGAGGAGAAACTGTGTAAAGTGGATTCTAATTATACTGATCCATGATAATCTCCATGTCATGTGAAATGTGTTTATGATGGGTGCATTAATATTTTGATCCATATATATACAAATATATATATGGACTTATACATGCATATATTCACACTCCTACACATACATTCTTTTATCTTTAATTTTTTCTGAGTTTGGTATTAATTGTTCCTTTTTACACACAAAGGAATGAAGGCATATGAGGGACATCATTCAACCAAAACATCATTGCTAATACATGCGACTTTTATTTCAATCCAGTTCTTCACTCCACAGTTTAAGAGCTTAATGTTACATTTAAGTATAAAACAGAGTAACAAAACATACAGAAATACGCCAGCATTTGTGTTTATGAGCAATGTATCAAATCCATTTTTATGCAAGAATTTTGACTTAAAAGACAGACTGGATAACTGGATTTTAAGCAATGGTTTGAAAGATAGAAGCTGTGCAATTTAGTAGATAAAAGAACAGTGTATTTTCTTTGTTTTGTAAAGTACAGGCAATTTATCAGAGTCTTTTCAAAGAAAAGCAAAATTTGGGGAATAAATTACACCAGATAATTTCCATCCTTCTGTTTGTCCTTGAAAGCTATGCATAGAAGGTCATCAAGGAATATATAAGAAGAAGCAGCCAAGGAATATATATGAAGAAATAAGGAGAAGTTGATAATGCATTTTTACATGTCCTTCTGTGATGCTTTATGGTTTTTAATGCAGTTTAATATGTATTTATATATAGTAAATAATATATATTTTTCTCTCTAAATTCTGCTAAAGCAGGTAGGCTCTATCTTTCAATCTCATCAAATGATGAGAACAGCAAAGCTCAGAGATGGTCTAGATTTTCAGAGACAGACAGGGATATTTCTCACAGATCCATCCTTATATGTGCTGAATTATTGAGACATAGCTTGAGATGAATCTACATTTGGTGTAGGAAAGATGGTCAGACTCAAATATGAAATCTGTCAGGCAAAAACCATCATTTCTGAGAATACTAAGTACATAGGATAATTGACTTGAAGAAGGGAGGATTATTCTTTTGTGACTAGGATTGGATACTGGACTCAAGTCATGGTTACTGCTCACTTTGTTTATATTTCTGTAGGTAAGCTGCTTTCTGCAATCTATTATAGGCCTGTACGACTGTAGACACAGTGAGTTAGTACCTAGCAATGCTGCACTTTTCTCTAATCACCTTTAAGTTATAGTATTCTGACAATGACTGCTTCAGAGGATTGGCTTACTGAACTGCAACTCAACCCCAAAGAGGCCCTGAGAAAGTTATATAACCCTCACAAACCTCACATAACTTTTAAATAACATAACACTAACAGATGTGCTACAAGGACTGCATAGCAGAATCCAAAAGAAAAACTAGGCCTAAAAATAACAGTACATTTTAAAATGGCACAGCAAAAGGTACTAGTTCCTTAACCAGAACAGGAATGTAGTCCACAGGACTCAGTGAGGTTTCCACCATGCCATATCAGAGCCACACTGGCTTCCAGGAGCTCCAGTAGATGTTTAGATGTTGCCTTTGTTAAGATTGATTCATAGAACTATCTTCAATGTGCTTCATGTTCAACATTCCCAAATAGAAACTCATTTTCCCCTTCTCTAATTAATTGAGTGACATCATGGCCTACCTGTTTGTGCCTCCAATGTAGTTCCTCCAATAAAGCATACTTCAGTCACTTCACTATTAATATCTGGCTATCTATCTGCCAAAGTTGTTGGAATTAATCTTCCCCATCCACCCACCTTGAGGACAGCACTAAACTCGTCTAGCTCAAACTGCAGCCAGTGTTCTCTAAATGGTTACTTTGCAGGCGGTCTTACTTTCCTCCAAACTATTTCCTATGTGACTATGGTAGTGATCTTTTGAATGTAAAAACTGAAAGTTTGATTCTCTTCCTCTCAAATTGCTCTTTATATCCAAGTAGATCCACTGAAAATTTTCATAGACCAATCCACAGACACCTTTCCAGCTGTTTTCTACTTCCACATCTTCAATGTTATCTCTTGTGATGTTTCTCTTGCATTACACAATGCTTTGCATGAGTCTTTGTTAGTTTATATTGTTCCCAGTATTCTTTGTGACAAATATGACAAATTCACTGTGAATCTCAAAGGCTACTTCAAGTATTTAATCCTCTTAGAAACCTGGTCCATGTGTTGTCAGAATCACTTTTCTCAGTTCTGTAGGATTCTTCTGTAGTTAGCTACAATGCAATGTCTGTAATTTACCCACGCCCTACCCCCAGTGGATTGTGAATGACTTAAAAGAACAGATTCATTTCTTTGTGGATCCACATTAGTGCCTGACAAGTTGTGATGGCTAGTTTTAACTGTCAACTTGACACAATCTAAAATATCTGGGGAAGTCTCTTGATGAAGGATTGTCTAGATCAGGTTCACCAGTGGGCATGTGTGAAGCAGATTGTTTTGTTTATATTAATTGATATAGAAAGACTCATAGTCTGTCAACCATTGTTGTGATAAAATACTGATGAAATCCGACTTAGGGGTGGCTATTTGGCTTCCCTGTCCCCATCAGAGTCCATCACTGGGAAGTTAGGTTTTTACATTGAAATCTGTCTTCTTTCCAACTGTAGTCATTAGGTTATTCTTTGGGCAATGGTTGCAAACTGTTTCCAAGAACTCTCCCAACTTTTCCCTGTCTTGGGAGGTGTGTGTTTCTGCCTTGTAGCAGACAGTTTCCAGCTCTGTACACTAGCAGGACTCTCCCTTCCTGTTCTTCTGAGTGATCACCTTCTAGCTGCTCAGATCTCTACGTTCAGGAGCTGAGAAGTGCTCAGCTGTCCTGGGGATGCTCTGCAGATCAGAAGAGTGTCTTCTCTGGGCACCTCTCTCCTCTCTAGTATTGCTTTCGAGAACCTTGGGGGCCTTGTCTGAGGTCTCACTTGTAATTTAACAAGCCCTGTCACCTACCATTCTTTGTCTGGGCTTTCCTCTGGACTGTAGTCTACACACTGTTCAGCTAGTAATTGCACCAGTAGCCATCTGCTTCCTTTCTGTTAGAGATCACTGCTTTTAATCTCTGATGTCTAAGACCTTGAGACTTGTTGAATGTGTTAGTTTTGACCATTTAAGGAAGGAAACAAAAGCATGCCCTCTGATTCTATTTTTCTAGAGGTCGAAAATCTGCCTAGTAAAAATACTTTTGTGGTGTGAACAGAGAGCATGAGAGCTACTTCATTAACAATTTCAGCAGATGATAGGGTACTGTATTCTAGAAGTGAGTATTGTCTGGATGCTTTCCAGAATTCCTACCTGGATACAGAATGAACAGCCGTCTCCATTTCTGCTTGATTGTCAATTAACATTTGACTTCTGGCTTCATAAACTTTAACTTGTATATGTTGAATTTCTTGTATAAATGCCATGGTGGATTATCATTCTTTGATAATTGATTTTTTTTTCATTCATTTATTGTGTGTGTATAGGTTAGAGGACAACCGTCAGGAACAGGTTTTTTCCTTCCACCATGTGTGGTCCCAAGACTGAACTGGGACAGTCATGCTTGGTGGCAAGCACCTTTACACTCTGAGCCATCACACTAGGTAATTTTTGATTAGTGCTTATGTAAAAAAATCAGAGCTAATAACACTCACACACATTTATTTTTAGCATAACACAAAATGCACAGAAATATAGAAAATTAAATTTAAAAGATGCAATCTAAATAGAAATAATATAATCTAACCCATGTGGAAAGAATCTCTTAAAAGGTAAGTTTAGAGCTACTTTAAGTATACATGAAAATTATTTTAAAAAAGGATTTTTTCTTATATAATATTTTAATAACTGATTTTTGTATTTATACCTGGAGTATTTATATGTGATTTAATAATTTCCTCAAGCATGGTATTTAATGGTTCCAAGGTAGTATATTTTGGATATGCCAATAAATTGTGTTCTCAAGTTGTGCATAATTATGTGTCAAAACTAATTGAGCCAGTCACTTATTGTTTAGCATCTATGTTGTATCCAGTTTTAAATATTATAAATAGTACTGTGTGATCTTTCTGACAGATAAATAATTTTTACTATTCATCATAATTTTCTTTAAAAGTTCCCAGAAGTGGAAGCACTTATTAGAAGCATATATACATTTATTAAACTGTTCATGTTTTTGAAACATATTATGCAAATGTAAAAGCAGACTACTCCATTCTTTTTTGTATTTCTCCAGGATATATTGGGTTCTGTTTTAAAGCTACTTTTAGAAATGATATTTTGATTTTTGTTGTTTTTTTCCTTAATCAATCAATCAATCAATCAATTAATTAATTAATTTTTCACTTTACATCCTTATAGCAGCCCTTCCCTCGCTCCTCTCTTCCCAGTCCCATCTTCCCACCCTCTTTCCCTGCCCCCATCTCATAAGAGAAGGGGAGTACCCCTCACTACCCACCTCCTGTACCATCCAACCCCAGCACCTCAAATCACATAAGGATTAAGCACATGAAGTCAGACAAGGCAGTCCAGCTATGGGAAAGGGATCCAAACGCAGGCAACAGGGTCCAAGTCTAGGACATCTCCTGCTCCAATTCTTAAGGGACCCACATGAAGATCAAGCTACCAATCAGCTACATGTGTGTAGAAGGCCTGGGTCCAGTCCATGTATGATCTTTGGCTGGTGGTTCAGTCTTGTGGGCCCCCATGGTCCCATGTTAGTTGATTCTGTAGGTCTTCTTGTGGTGTCCTTGACCCCTCCAGCTCCCTCAGTCCTTTCCTAACACTTCCACAGGATTCCCTGAGCTTCACCTAATGTTTGGTGGTGGTTCTCAGCATGTGTTTCCATCAGCTGCTGGATGAAGCCTCTCAGAAGACAGTTATGCTATGCTCCTGTCTGCAGGCATAGTAGGCTATCTCTGATAGTGTCAAGGGTTGGCTCTCTACCCTGGAGTAGGTCTCACATTGGACCAGTCACTGGTTAGCCTTTCTCTGAATCTCTGCTCCATCTTTATCCCTGCACATCTTGTAGGCAGGGCAAATTTTGAATGGATTTCTTTTGGGGGGTGAGTTGGTTTCCCCCTCCCTCTTCTGGAATTCCTGCATGGCTACAGAAGATGGTCACTTCAGTTCCCTAGTAGGAGTCTCAGCTAGTGTCACACCTGTAGCCTCCCAAGATCTTCCCCAATCCTAGGTTTCTAGCTTGTCCCAGAGATGTCCCCCCATCAATTTCCTTTGTCTTTCCCTGCCTTTTCACTCACACCCCTGCTCTTACCATGTTTGATGCCCATCCTGGCTCCCTTTCCCACCCTCTCTCCCACCCAGTTCCCTCTCTCTGTCAACTTCCAGTATCTATTTTATTTCATCTTCTGAGTGAGATTCACGCATTTTCCTTTGAGCCCTCCTTGTTATTTAGCTTTTTTGAGTCTGTGGATTGTAGCATGGTTATCCTGTACTATTTGGCTAATATACACTTATACGTGAGTGCATACCGTGCATGTCTTTCTGAGTCTGGATTACCTCACTCAGGATGACATTTTCTAGACCATCCATTTGTCTGTGAATTTCATTGTCTCCTTGTTTTTAATAGCTGAGTAGTATTCCATTGTGTAAATGTACCACTTTTTTTTTTAAATCCATTTTTTGGTTAAGGAACATCTGGGTTGTTTCCAGGTTTTGGCTATTATGAATAAAGCTGCTAGGAACATACTTAATCCAATGTCCTTGAAGTATGGTGGATTATCTTTTGTGCATATACCCAGTAGTGGTATAGCTGGATCTTGAGGTAAAACTATTACCAATTTTCTGAAATATCACCAGAGATTTATTTCCAGAGTGGTTATAAAAGTTTGCACTCCCACCAGCAATGGAGGAGTGTTCTCCTTGCTCCACATTCTCGCCGGCATGTGATATCACTTAAGATTTTGATCTTAGCCATTCTGAAGGGTGTAAGATGAAATATCAGAGTCATTTTGATTTGCATGATTTTCCCCTGTAATTAATATTCTTGAACTTTGTTTTGAGTAAACTTTCCCTCTGCCTTACAGTTGATAATTCTTTCATTTACCCCACAGTCTTTATGCCAGAGTTTAGAAAAAATGAGCAAAAATATTTTTAACACTGCTAGTTTTCTCAACACCAGATTTGAAGGCTAAAGTCATTTGCTATGACAGTTTTCTTTTCTTCTTCTTTTTTTCTTTCTCTGCTGTTTAACTGGAGTTTTTGTCCCTCAATCACCAATTCTCTATTTTCTTTAAATTAATATAGGTTTTATATCTTAATTCCCCATTTATTTTCTTGTAGTGCTATGTTTTTATTTTCTAAAGGCAGTCTACCTACAGGCATTTTTATTGTATTTGAGTTAAAACCTTCTGGAGTGGAATCGAAGCATCAGTAGATATGACAGTGCAAATAGAATTAAAGATGTATTCTCATATGAGCATTCTTAAAATGTGGGACTAATAGCAATAATATAAACAAAATAATAACACAAAATAAAGTTGTAAAGTTAATAGAATATTATTCATTATGGAAATGAAGATATTTGTACATCAATTGCTGTTTGGGTTTCCTTTCTCACTGTCCTCCTTTATCCTAATTATTTGTAATGGTCTTGTTTGTCTTATGTAACAAACATGACAAACCTTTTCATATCTCTCCAGTGGCTTATTTGTTCATGATGACAACCCTTAGTCTTCCATAAAAGTAGGTTCCCAGATATTCCTTGCTGATCTGGCTCATACTTTGTCATTCTCTAACATATCTACCTAAAACTTCTAGTTTCTCTTATGTCAGTACTTCCATTTCTATGGAAATTATAAAGTCAAATACATGAGAGGAGTACATATACAAACTATTCCAGCTTGGTTCTTATTGCTGTGATAAAGATCATGTCCAAAATCAACTTTATTTGTCCTACATGTCCTGAACACAGTCCATCCCTAGAATAGTAGGCAGGAACTCAAACAAGAGAGGCATGGTCCTAGAGGCAAGAAGTGAAGCAGAGACTACAAGGGAATACTGCTTACTGGATGACTTCTGTGGCTTGTTAAACTGCTTTTTAAAAATACCATCCAGGATCACTTTCCTTAAGGGTAGCACCACATACAGTGGGTTTGGTTTTCCTACATCAATCATTAATCAAGAAAATACTCATTTACTTGTCTACAGGCCACTGTTATGGAGGAATTTTCTCCATTGAGGTTTCAATATTCCATTTAATTCTGCTGAGTAGACCTAAGTTCTATACAATATTATTATGCTTGTACAATTTCTTTACAATCAACAGAAACAGTTAAAAGACTGCCAATATGTGCACTCTTCATTTTTATTTAGCTTGTGCCCTGGGAAGAATAGCATAGAAATCTGAAAATTTTGAACCATTTTGCTTAATATGTGAGCAATGAAACTCTCTTTCTGGGTTTTCTATATTTTGAACTACAAAAGAACATCCTCTGGCCTGTCTTTCTTAGTCTATCTGCCTACATCATGATACATCAAGAAGGGAATCAAGAAAATGGGACCAGAACAAAGGAAATATTAATTGATAAGTTAATGTGGAAGGGGAAAATTTCACATGGTCCCAACCCTAAACAAAGAACTACAGGGAAATAGCTTCTGAGATTAGGAGGAATAACCTCTCTTAGGAATGAGGTCCTCTCCTACTACTTGTTGGGTGAAGAGCAGTCAGCCTTCAAACCATATTCATACAAGCAATAAAAATGGACTCAGCAGTTTGTTTTTATGTTTTAGTTCATGCACATACATACATATATAAGTCCCTACATGTATGTAGAAATAACAATCAAAGGAAAAGAGGCTATCAACTTGAGAGTATAAAAAAACATGGGAGGAATTCAAGAACAGGTAACTGGTAGACCTGGAGGAAGGATGGTGAGGGGGGTAATGATGTAATTCTATTTTAATTAAAACTTAGCATTATTAAAGGAGTTAATGTGGGGTGCTGTGGGTCTCCCCTTTTCCTCGTGACTGTTGGTTACCAGTTGATGTGGTTGAGGGTAGCAGAAGATGGGGAGCAGGATTCAGATGGCTGTGTACAACAGATTAATGACAATCCGGGACCAGCTGCAGAGAGACAGATCAATTTTATTGAGGTGAAAGAAGGTTATATGGAACTTGGGGAGTGGGTAGCAGCTTACAGGGTGAATGTAAAACATTGGCTTGAGCTAAGAGTGCCAGGGATGAGAGTGTGGGGATCCATTTCTCCAGGTCAGGCAGAGAGGAGGGAGTCCTGCTAGGAAAGGGAGTCCAACCTTCTGTACCTAGCTCACCAAGCTCAAGACTTTCCAGTAATGTCAGACTTCAACCTTAATAGTGGGGTCCAACAAACTAGGAAAAATAGAAGTGGAAAAATTGGAAAAATAAATGAATAAATAACCTTTATTTTGAATTATCTCTCTCTCTCTCTTTTTTCCTTCCAATACCTGTAACTTTGCTTTAATTTCCTTTACTGGGTACGTCCACTGGATATCATGTCTGGTGGACTTACCTGATGGTCACTTCAGCTCCTTATTCCCCATTGCTATGAGTTTTAGTTAGGATTACCTTCAAAGGTTCCTGGTAGTTTTCATTGCCCCTGGTTTCTAACTTGTCACAGAGATGTCCCCCATTCCAATTGTCTCTTCCAGTATTCTCTCTCTCCATCCTACCCCTAAGCTGATCCCTCTTGTTCCCATCCCCACCCTTCACCATGCCCATATCCAGTTCCCTCTCTACATCCACCAGCGATACCCATTTCTCCTTCTCAATGGAGCCCCCCTTGGACCCTCCTTGTTACTTAGCTTCTTTGGATCTGTGGATTGTAGCATGGTTATCCTGTACTACAAGTGAGAACAACCATCTGTGTCATTTTGGGTCTGAGTTACCTCATTCAGGATCTTTTCTAGTTCTATTAGTTTGTCAACAAATTCCATGATGTTACAGTTTTTAACAGATGAGTAAATTGTACCCTTGTGTATATGTACCACATTTTCTTTATCCATTCTTTGGTTGAGGAACATCTAGGTTGTTTCAAGTTTCTGGGTATTACAAATAAAACTGCTATGAACATAGTTGAGCAAGTATCCTTGTGGTGTGGTAAAACATTCTTTTGGTCCTATGCTCAGGAGTGATATAGCTGGGTCTTCAGGTAGATTGATTTCCAGTGTTCTGAGAAACCACCATATTGATTTCCCAAGTGGCTATACAAGATTGCACTCACATCAGCAATAGAAGAGTGTTCCCTTTGCTCCACATCCTCAGAGAAACGTGACATTTTTAATATTAATATCTGAGCAAGACTCTGAGTTTGAGTGATTCCATTGCTATTCTACAAATTACATGTAACAATAAGATCTTCTTTAATATAATATGATTTTTCCTGTGATGCTATGCTGTATCAGAAAATACCATCATAGAAGACCCTTAAGCTACCAGCTAGAATGTTAAAAAGGAAAATTTAGAGACAGAAAAGAAATCACATCTAAAAGAGTTGCAAAGGTTTTATTTTAGGACCTATATGAGCTTAGAGTTATCATTTTATTTAAATCACTGTCACCAAATAAGTGATGATAAGCTAATGGTGACAAAAGAAGTATTCATATGGCCGATGAGAAGGTAAGTTTATACTATGGGTGACACCACACACAGATGTATGGAACATAGGCTGGGACTCAGCTGGGAACCTTCTCCCTGCTATTGCATATTCAAACTCCCTTTCAAAGTTGAGTGGGATGTGAGGGGACGAAGGACACCATTGTTTTTGTTGAACAATGACATGATTTTACATTAGACAACCGTAACAATAAAGAGATTTATTTTTGTTAATGGTAAGGCCAAAAGGCAAGCCATAAAGCTTGAATATCACCAAACAAATCTAGTGTTTACATCTTGTTTTATTTTAAGAAGAAATGCCCTTTCTTTTCTTATTGCTGAAGCTGTAATGATTAAAAAATCCATCATCACCTATTGTTGCGATAAAATAAAAATCAGCTCAGTAAAGGTTTTTCACTTCCGTTCAAGAGTTTTTTCCCTTCCTTCCTTCCTTTTTTTTTTAATGAGAGAGATTAGTTCTTGATCTAACTTCTGTGTTAGTCACAACTTCTTTGGTGGAATATAAATAAATGTGGCCTAGTTAAACAAACAAACAAAAAATGTTTTCTAGGAAATCAATTACATTACACAGTTTTTGAAAATATACATATATGCATACAATAACAATGTAAAATAAAGAGGCCATAAATTTGAAGGAGAATTGAGTGGGGATTTTAGCAGGGTTTGAAGGGAGAAAGGGAAGTATGTATTATAATCATAATATAATCTCAAAAAATGAAACCAACCAATTCTGTATGAAAACTACCTATATGAAATATAAGGTCCTAAAAATGCCTGTTTAGTTGACTGTTTTTTCTTTTGTCATGTGTACATGTAATATATACATACATATATATAATAGTCATTCATATACATATATTCACACACAGAGACATATATATATATATATATTGCCACAAAGTATATGTGGATGCAAGTGTACATGTGCATGTGTGTTCAAAGCTGAGGGTGGCATCAAGAATTTTCCTTAATCATTGTCCACTTTAGTCATTGAGGCAAATCTTTTTTGGATAGCTATCATGCTATGGGGAGCTGCTCCCTGTCTCTCCGAGTTTTGTGATCAGGGTCTGGTTGTTACCCCTACTGAGCAGTTTGATGGGTCCTTAGTTTAATCATTATAAAAATTCATTTCATAGTGCTATAAAATATGAGAATAGTTGCATAGTCATACTACTTTTAGTAAAAATTCTATTTATGATTGTATAGTCAAACAATGTCAATCTTTCTCTCTCTCTCTCTCTCTGTGTGTGTGTGTGTGTGTGTGTGTGTGTGTGTGTGTGCATGTGTTTGTGTCTGTATGTCTGATAGGATAATTGTAAAATATGCATATTTTCCACCAAAATTGATTTTATGGAACTCTCTTCTTTATACAAAACACTAGAAACAAACACTAATTGTTACTTTTTGTTGTTGTTCGGTTGACAGCAATTGAATTTAAGGTCAATAAAATTGCAATACAGTAAAATAGTTATGAAAAGTACTTTCCCAATTTTGGAAATAAATTACATAAGGGTTAAGATAGGGGCTTGTGAAATTAGATGTAGGTTATCTTGAGACTGTCTACTTACCATTTCTATACTAGAAAAAAACTGGAGGATGCTAAATACAATAAAGGCCACATCACTGGTATTAATAAAAAGAAAATACATTTTTTTCATAGAAGATTCTGTAATTAACCTGTGAGACTCTATGTGATTATAAATTATTGCAGTAAATTACTGAGAATGACTCAAAATAAGATACACAGACTAGTATTTGAGCAGTTTCTGAATTAAAGGAAAGATGATCTATAATAAGCCAACCAGTGGAGGTCAGCAATGAGGCTTCCTGCCTGTTTTTTTGTATAATATTATGCAATTAGGGTCCCAACCTTTTTATGAAACTCAAGCTATTATGAAGATGAAGTACTAAAGAAAGGCATTTGTCAATTTTTAACATACATATAAAAGAAACTATTAGTTTTAAGAAAATTACCAACAGGAAAGACTTTTCAACCCAGCAAGAATATGAAGAAAATATACTCTCTCTGCCTTAGAATTATTTTTTCCTGATGATCAGCATATGTTAGAAGGATCAGGAGTAGTAAAGTATCAAGGATGACAGTGTCTCTACTTAAATGTCTTTCAGGCTTTAGTAGCTATCATCTTGCTGAATGACAAGAAGAGGTCATAATGAAAAGTCTACATGGTAATGAATGTGTTGGTTTTACCTTCAGAGTTAAGTTATTTTTGGGAAAGTGTGTGGCTATTTTTAAAGTGAGAAATTGTGTCCCTAGGTTTTTGTATTTACCTCCTGATTTCATTTTTGTAGTTAGTTCATGCGTTTTGTGTGTGCATACAAGTGCATGTGTGTGTGTGTGTGTGTGTGTGTGTGTGTGTGTGTCAAATTTTATGATATATCTTGGACATAGAGTACTCAACAACATAAGACTCTGTTCCTACATTCTAGAAGCACAAATTAAAAAAAAAAAAGGAGAGAGCATGTGGTGGTTCGAATGAAATATCCTGCCCCCCACCAACTGGTTCAGGTATTTTAGCACTTGATTCTCAGTTGGCTTCACAGTTCGGGGAAGTTTAGGAGGTAGGGCCTTGCTTCAGGAAATTCATGAGTAGGGGGAAATTTTGAGAAGTAGCCTTACCTTAGTCCTAATGTGCTTTCTGTGCTCTGTGCTTGTGGCTGGGGATGTAATCTGTCAGCTGAGCTCCTGCCACTGTGTCTGCCCGCTGTCATGTATTCTGGCGTGATGGATTCTTAACCCTCTGGAACCAAAGGCCAAAGCAAACTCCTTTTACATGAGTTGACTTGGTCGATGAATTTTATCATAGCAACAGAGGAGTAACACACACACACACACACACACACACACACACACACACACACACACACA
>CAJQZJ010032746.1:3968551-3984938 GCA_907164525.1 Lophiomys imhausi
CACACACACACACACACACACACACACACACACACACACACACACATATATACTGTATAATATATGCTGTAGTGTGACATGATATAATATGACAGAGGCCCTTCATGTTGTGGGACTTTGTGAGAGTTATTTACTTGAGAAAATCTCTAATCAAATGATAAAGATGGTAAAATGCATTGAATGGCAGTCTAAAGGCAAGAGAAAACATGAAATAAATTGGAAATTCAAAGATTTTCATGTTTATAGTATACACTGTGCAACAGAGGCAGAGATAAATTGTAGTGGATAGAAACAGCCTAGTAAAAGTTTTAGACATTATCTTTATGGCATTCATTTTGCATGAAAAAAATTCCCATATTTCCAAATAGAAGGAAATGTTAACCAATGTTGTCAGCCTAAGGTAGAAAAAAAGTCAAGCAATAGAAAATCTGAAACACAAGAATTTTCTAATAGTGTAAAACAGAGATATTATATTTGCTTAAAAATGAAAACAAAGAGAGAAATATGATGTTTGTAAATTTAAAAACAGAGTTCTAAATAGTGCTTGAGTAAAATAAAAGTCATAATAAAAACTAAAGATATTAGAAATTAAATACAACATTTGTATTTAATTTGTATTAAAACACAAGGTGGGGTTAAATTTGTTTAATCTTAATACTTATGTTAGATAACAAAAACTCCAAATTTATGTGCTGTCATACAAAAGTTAACAAACCCAATGAAGTTGGCAAAGGGATATGACATATAAGTGACATTAAAATTTATAAAACGATTGTAATAAAGATCTTTGAAAAAATTAATTGTATCAATGTATAATTTGATAAAATATTCAAGGAAAAACAGTCAAAAGAGGTATTATTTTAAAAGAAGAAAGAAACCTAACTACAAAAAAAATGTTCCCTTTGTGACCGATTATGAAAATATCATGTTATTGAACAGCAATTTATTTATCCACTTGAAATGGATATCAGATTTATTAATTGAACTCCTTAGATACTTTCACACATGGGTACCATAGATTCTGACTACTATTGCCTCCCCATCACATCCCATTGCTCTAGTACTCCTACCCATCCCTTTTATTTCACTAATCTCCTCCGTGTTCACAAATATTCCTTTTGTTTTGTGCCACATTGAGTTTAACTAAACATGGCCATCATCTGTGTGAATACAAATTTGGAACTGTACATTGGCACCTGTATGGTTTATGAGCTGTCACACAATGGAGATAATGATAGACTCCCTCCCCTGAGTATCCATCAGTAGCTTATGCTTCAGCAGCACATACAGGGCCCCTTAAGTGGATGTCTTGTCCATGGCTGACTGTTCACAGGGCCAGTCTTGTGCTCTGTGGATATAACCACAGTTATGAGTTAGGGATTGCAATGGTTGTATGAGTCTAGAGGATGATGCACAGGATACAATAACTTATATATAATAGTATGGATTAGAGCTGGAAAGTTGTGGCTCAAACATATCTTCATCATATGCTGACTGCAACCTCAACCAAATCATTGGATCTCTCTCTTCATCTGTTCACTTCTCTACATAATAGAGACAAAGTGGAGTATTTCATTGGTCATTCTTCTTATGATACTGTACACATTATTTTCATGGATCATCAAACTGATTATTTGTGTGTGTGTATAAATATATATATATATATATATATATATATATACACACATACACATATATATATACATACAAGGCATCTGGTATATAAGAAGTAAAATGCATGTATTAGCCTTACAATTTTGTTCACGACATTTTAAAAATTTAATACACAAAGTACGTGCAAACAAAAGACATAATATTCTTGAAACTATAGGACTCCTATGCCATATATCACCCTTTGCCAGTTAGTGTTTTATGCACACTTCTAAGTTATATAGCAATGCTAAATAAACTAATGGCTTGACAGTTATAGATGTTATTTTTGTTTTTACAGGAAATCAAGATAATCTATAAAATATTCAAACAAATAAAACTGCTGACCAGATTTAAAGAATCTTGCAACATCAAGATTCAAAAATCATTAGTGGTTTTAGATACAAGTTACATTTGCTAGACAATGTCACTTAAAATATGTGGCTAATCCCACCAAAAGTTATTGTTGTAGAGAAAAATATTTTAACTAAACCTCATGAAAAAAACCCAAGATATATCTTTTATTTGTTTGTTTGTTTGTTTATTGTGGTGAAGATTGAATCCAGAACCTCACACATGGTTGCACTTCGCCATGGCCTGCTACCTCAACTCTACCTGACACATTTAATGTCATAGAGTTCCTAAATAGGTTGCGAGATATATTGTGTTCACATGTGGTTTTAATACACCAACACATCCAATAACTCCAACTTAATCTATAGATGCAAAGAAATTCTTTTAAAAGATCCTTGTTTATAAAGGCTGACACAAGTGAACATGGAAAGTATTTGAGTCTCTAAAGTATACTGAATTTGGAAATAAAACAATTCTAAAATATTTTGATGATTTATTTATTTTTATGTGCCTTGGTAATTTGCCTGTATGCATGTCTATATGAGGGTATTGGATCCTCTGGAAATTGTGTTACAGACAGTTGTGAGCTGCCATGTGTAGTTGTGAGCTGCCAGGTGTGTGCTGAAAATTGAACCCAGGTACTCTGGAAGGGCTGCCAGTGCTCTTAACTGTTGAGCTATCTCACCAACTCCTGGAAACAAAACAATTCTTGATTGTAATAAAGATACAGTGATTAAGATAGTATTGCATCTATCTATCTATCTATCTATCTATCTATCTGTCTGTCTGTCTGTCTGTCTGTCTGTTTGTCTACCTCTGTTTCTATCTCTATCTATAATCTATGCATACACATAGTCCCACATATATACAAATTTGTGTATGTGTCTTCACCAATAGAAGTGAATAAAAAGTCCTAATGAGAGATCAACAGGTAATTGAAAATTATGGTATACAGGCCATAATTTAATAAGTCACAGGCGGTACTAATTGTGAAAGAACAGTTGAAAAATCATCCTGCCATTGGGAGGAAAAATAAATTCCTATCACTCTTTGTATTTGGCCATGTTCTTAATGTAAACCCTCTAAAAATTATGAAAGATAATCTATGTAGCAAAAGACATCACAATGTGATCAGTGATACAGATGGCAAGAAAACATGTGAACTCCATCTCTGATGCCAAAGACTGATGCAAAGACTTCATCCTCGCTACAGATCAAACAAAAAATGACAGAAAAAAGATCAATGGACATGACAGAACAACTCATAGGATCTAGTCATAATGATAATCAAGATAATGTAAATGAAATAAATTCATGCCATAGATATGAGTCTATCAAATTGGCAGAAACGTAAAAACAAACAAACCAAAAAATATTTCCTTGGCTTCTAAAAGCTCTATTTGTGTATAAAGTTCTGTTCATTCTATTGAGTGAAATGGATTTCTAGGCATTTAATGGTCATCCTTAAATGATTTTACTGTTTATTTTACACAATACCTGATACAAACACCCACACAAACTTTAAGTACTGAGTGCTAACCTATTTGGTTGCTGGAGTGGCAAAACCCACACAGACTGTGATGACATTTCAGGCAAATGTTGGTGCTTCTAGTTGGGATATTCATAGATGAACAACTCAGAGTTGTGAATTTATATTTCCTGACAACATGGAATCTTTGACCACAAACAGTCTTTTCTCTTATAAAATGTCACAAGGCCAGTTCCTGGAGCTTTTCAGGTTCCTAGGGAAAACGACTGAGGGAATTAGAAGTCAGTGTGGAGATTCCAGCCCATGCTGGCAGCCCTGCTCTGCTAAAGACCTTACAGACTTGGACTTGTTTCTTTAGGCCACACTTCAATTTTAGCATATGATTAAAAGAGTGTTTTAAGTTTTGTTTTTCCATTTTACTTGCAAACACCTAGAGAAAGGGGAATTGAAAAAGTTACAGCTCAATTATTCCTCTTAACTGCTTCTCCCATACATTTTGTGGAATGATAGTCCTCTGAGTGATCTGTTTTAGAAAGTTAACTTTTCTCCTGTTTTCAAGTGTTCAAAAACCATGCATGGGGATTTATTCTCTATGATGGAATTTCCATGAGGTAGAGTCAAGATGGCTTTCAAAATAGCTAGATTTCGACAGGGCATACAATAAAATCAGTTTATTAAGGAAGGAAGTGTAGTAGTGAATAAAATGCACTTTGGGGACCAGCAGCCTGTTTATTAATTTAGGCAAATATCACATTTGTGGATCAAAGATTTATTAAAGAAATGACTGAGATGCAGATTTTCTTGAAAGTATAATTTTCTGTATATTAGGGGAACACATTAGAAAACAGCGCAAGTGACAATAGTTGGATAGTAACTAGTGAAGACTGTACTGCCAATGAACATCAGTCAATGGGGACATGACATTGTAAAGTCTTGAGGACAGCAAAGTTGCAGGTATAGAAACTGCCCTGAGATAATGAAGTGAGGAGACTATCAACCATCACATAATGAATGCCTTGTTTCCAATCAGCCTTAAGAAGCAAACAATGATGGATCCATCATCTAAAATTAGAAAAAGCATCAGAATGCATGAATGATCTAATTAAAATAGGCAGAGTATATAAATACAGCAAAGTGAACACTAAGTGTAAGCTAATAGGCTGAGAAAAGATTTTGAAATAAAAATCTTAAAGAAGAATTTATATATAACAGATTTTCAGCTAATAAATTAGAACCATGGTGTTGTTTCCTTTGTTAACATTGCAGATATCACATTGAAGTTCCAATGAAAATAGTGACTTTTTTAAAGGATAATTAGAGCTTTGATGAGCAGTGGCAATGATGTGCACCAGACTATAGTTGTGAAAAAGCTGGCTTATTTTTTGTGGATTATCCAAAGGAAAACATTCATCAGTTCAGATTTTGAATTCAATGCTACTACAGACAAACTATGAAGATTTATATTGAGAAAATAATAGAATCATTAGGACATTATGTTTTCTTTTTATACAGAATATTATGCATTATTGGTATACAACTTTAGAGTTCTAAATATTGAAAATTTTAATGTTCAACTATTTTCATAGAATTTGGAGGACATTTGCAATTAGATTTTGTTAAAGTAAATTTCCTCTTTTTTGTTTATTTATTACTTCAACATACATCTCCATCACAGTGCCTTTCTTCCACCTCTTCCGGTTCCACCCTCCCATCCTTTCCTCCTTCTCCAACCCATCCCACTCCTCCAATGTGGAGTGTCCCTACATATCAGCCCTTCTCAGTTCAATAGTCATGTGAGTACTAACAGCTTCCTCTTGCACTGGGGGCTTACATGGTAGCACCCCTAGGGCAAATTGTCACATTAATAGGTAACAAAGTCTATGTTCCTGATACTTTTGGTGTGTTGGTTGTAGGACAGTTATCCTGTACTATATGGCTAAAATCCAATTATAAGTGAGTAGATGCCATGTGTGTCTTTCTGTGTGTGGGTTAGCTCACTCAGGATGGGCTTTTTCTAGTTCCATCCATTTGGCTGCAAATTCATGATTTTCTTGTTTCTGCTGGCTGAGTAGTATTCCATTGTATAAATATACCACAATTTTTTTTTATCTATTCTTCAGTTGAGGGATATTTGTTTTTTTTTCCAGTTTCTAGCTATTACAAATAAGGTTGCTATGAACATAGATGAGGATATGTCCTTGTAGTTTGGTGAGGAATCATTTTGGTGGATACCCAGAAGTGGTATGGCTGGGTCTTGAGGTAGGGCTATTTCAGGTTTTCTAAGATATCACCACACTGATTTCCATAGTGGTTGTACAAGTTTGCACTCCCACCAGGAATGGAGGAGGGTTCCCCTTTCCCTACAGCCTTGCCAGCATCTGCTGTCATTTGAGTTTTTGATCTTAGCCGTTCTGACAGGTATGAAATGGAATCTCAGAGTCGTCTTGAGTTGCATTTTTCTGATGATTAAGGATGTTGAGCATTTCTTCAAATATCTCACTGGCCTTAGTGAATTCTAGGTTTAGCTGTTTCCCTTTTTTTGATTGGATTATTTGGTTTCCTGGTGTTTAATTTCTTGAGTTCTTTTAAAATTATGGATGTTTCCCTTTTTTTGATTGGATTATTTGGTTTCCTGGTGTTTAATTTCTTGAGTTCTTTTTAAATTATGGATATTCACCCTCTGTCAGAAGTGGGATTGGTAAAGATCTTTTCCCAATCTCTAGGTTGCCGTTTTGTTTGAATGACAGGGTCCTTTGCCTTAGAGAAGCTTCTCAGTTTCATGAGGTCTCATTTATTGATTGTTGGTCTTAGAGCCTGAACTATTGGTGTTCTATCCCAGGAAGTTGTCTCCTGTGACAATGAGTCTGAGGCTTTTCCCAAACTTTCTCTTCTATTAGATTTAGTGTGGAGGGCTTTATGTTAATGTCTTTGATCCACTTGGACTTAAGTTTTGTGCAAGGTAATAACTATGGGTCTAATTTCATTCTTTTACATATTGACATCCAGTTAGACCAGCAAAGTTTATTGAAGATGCTGTCATTTTTCCATTGTACAGTTTTTGCTTCTTTGTCAAAATTAAGTAACCATAGGTGTGTGGGTCCATTTCGGGGTCTTCAATTTGATTCAATTCATCCAGTGGCCTATTTCTATACCAGTAACATGCTGTTTTTGTACTATTGCTCTGTAGTTTAGCTTGAAATCTGGGATTGTGATACCTCCAGATTTTTTTTTTTTTTTTTTACAGGATTGATTTAGCTGTTCTGGTTTTTTTTTTTGTTTTTTTTTTTTTTTTGTTATTCCATATGAAGTTGAGAACTGTTTTCCCAGGTCTATAAAGAATTGTGTTGGTATTTTGATAGAAATTTCATTGAATCTGTATATTACTTTTGGCAGGATGATCATTTTTATTATGTTGAATCTACCTATCTGTGAGTATGGGAGATCTTTCTATCTTCTGATGTCCTCTATAAATTCTTTCTGCAAGTACTTGAAGTTCTTGTCATACAGGTCTTTCACTTGCTGGGTTAGAGTTACCCAGGTATTTTATATTGTGTTTGGCAATTGTGAAGGGTGTAGTTTCCTTAATTACTTTCTCAGCCCATTTATCTTTTCTATAAAGAAGGGGTTCTGATTGTTTTTGAATGAATTTTGTATCCAGCCACCTTGCTGAAGATGTTTATCAGTTGTAGCAGTTCTCTGGTGGAATATTTGGGGTCACTTATGTATACTATCTTATTATCTGGAAATAGGCATAATTTGATTTCTTCGTTTCCAATTTGTATCCCCTTGATCTCCTTTAGTTGTCTTATTGCTCTAACAAGAACTTCAAGTAGTATGTTGAAGAGACTGAAAGTAGGCATCTGTGCCTTGTTCCTGAGTTCAGAGGAAATGATTTTTTTATATATATATAAGTACTTTATTTTTTTTTCTTCAAGTTACATCTCAGTCACAAACCCTTCCCTATTCCCCCTTCCTGTCCCACCCTTCCACCCTCTTCCCCCCCAACAGCTTCCCTTTTCAATCCAACAAATGGTTCTTTCTCTTATAACAGTAAATTCTATACAAAACAGCAGAATTGAATATGCCACATTTATGAGAGTTAAATGGCCCAGTATACCTTCCCAATGTCCAGTTCATACATATTTGGCCCCTGACTTTAAGTGTTACAGAGGAAATGATTTAAGTTTCTCTCCATTTAATTTGATGCTGCTGGATTGCTGTATATCACCTTTATTATTTCTAGTTATAATACTTGTATGCCCGTTCTCTCCAGGACTTTTAGCATGAAGGGGTATTGATTTTGTCAAATGCTTCTTCAGCATCTAGTGAAATGATCATGTGTTTTTTTTTTTTCTTTCAGCTTGTTTATATGGTGAATTACATTGATGGATTTTCATATGTTGAACCATTTCTACTTTCCTGGGATGAAGCTTACTTGATCAAGGTGTATGATAGTTTTGATGTGTTCTTGGATTTGGTTTGCCAGTATTTTATTAAGTATATTTGCATCTATGTTCATGAGGGAAATTGGTTTTAAGTTCTCTTTGTTTGTTGGGTCTTTGCATGGTTTATCAATCAGGGTGACTATGGCCTCATACAATGAGTTAGGCAGTGCTCCTTCTGTGCTAACATAGCTGAATTTTGTTGGAACCATATTTCTCCAACTTCTGTCAGTTCTGTTCTTTCACTGGCCTTTAGCCATCTGGTTGTTCTTAGCTGTTTGTTCCTGGTGCCTTCTGGGCTTGGTGCCAAGGAGGAAGCTTTGGTGTAGAGGCTGTATAACTTGGTGATCTGTACCTCTCCACAGTCTGGATGCGGCCTTATGTGGGGCTGGTTCTCAGCGTGTCTCTCAGCGCTTACCCCTTCCTGTGTGTCCCAATTGGGAACTCATTTCAGAGGTTGTGGTAGGATGTGTTATTCCTGCCTGCATGTTCCTGAGATCCAACTCTTCTTAGTGATGTCAGTGTGGGTTGGCAGGCATAGACTGTATGCTGGAGTTGCAGCTGTCAGGACAGCGATAATAGTCCTCCCAAGCTGCTCTCAGGGGGTTCTCAGATTTAGTGTGTGCCTTCTAGCCAGAAGCACTGTGATCTGGTACAGCCCACATCACTCAGGCAATGAGCAATGGTTCAGGGTTGTTTCAATGCTCCAGAATCCGAGTTCTCTGTGTTATAGCATGGGTATTCAGCTGAGGGGAAAGGCAGTTGAAGTCAGGGAATTCTGATGTGGAATTCACACTCTGTCTACAGTGCTTGGATTAAGGGATACTCAGCTGCCTTTTCTCAGCCAGAATCTCTGTGCTCCAGTGTAGCCTGCCTGTACCAACATGATTTCTGGCAGTTTCTCTGTAGCTAGGGTGTCAGGATTGTGAGTAAGGACCTCCCAAGCTACACTTGGTGAAGTCCCAGGATCAGCCTGTGCCTCTCTGTCAGAAGTTCTGTAGGGCCAGGCACCACCTGCCCCTCAGGTAGCATGCCCCAGTCCAGGACCATTTCACTGCTCTGGGTGGAGATCTAAATGGACTAGACTGAGGCTATAGACTGAGTGTCTTGCTGAAGTGAGCACTGGCAGAGAGTTCCAATATGGAGTTCACTCATCGAGTCTCAGCTACCTCCTCCCTGCCTGAATCTCAGTGTTCCAGAGCAGCCTGCCCACTTTGGCAGGGGCTTCCACCAGACCCCCTGTAGTCAGGCAGGGGGTGAGGAGAAGGGAGTAACAATTTGTATTCTATATCCTGTCTACAGTGCACTTAGGCTCAGGGAAGCTCAGCGCCTGCCAGCTGGATCCCACAGTTACTGGTCAGCCAGACACCACCATACTGAATATCCCAGGGAGAATCACCCTCTGTCTTACTGCAGTGGCTCTGCTGATCTCCAGTGTGTCTGAACACCTGCATAGATGCTGTGGGTACTGGAAACTGAGGAAGTCCTCTGTTTCCAGCTAGCATCCTGAAAGGATCTGATAGACCATCTCTTCCATTGTGGCAGGGAGCCCTTTCTCCCAGCAGGAAGTGTAGGGGTTAGATAAATTAGATTTAGAAAATATATAGGAGATTCTGATACTGTCTCTTAATTCGGGGCCTGAAGAGCATTATCAGCATGAAGTCAGGAAAAACAGGAAAGACTCAATAGACTGAAAAACAAGGTTGAAGTCAGGAAAAACAGGAAAGACTTAATAGACTTGAAGAAACAAAGTATCTGGCCTGACATTGTTTTCAGCTGCTAAGTGGGCAGAGCCCAAATTAAGCTGAAACAGAGTTCCTCCTATTTAAGGACAGTGCATGGAGCCCAAAAAGAGAAGAGGCTCCTGATGCTAGAGAGCTCCAAGAGTCCTGCTGAAAAAAGGGCTGGCCATTGATGGCCAGCTCTCTCCCTGAAGCAGAAAGAAGCTGGTGAGCAAAGAAAGCCTGAGCAAGACACCAAAAGGCCAAGGACTGGACCCTGTGGCTCAGCTTTTGCCTGGAGGGGTTTGATATGTCCGATGAGTGGCCTAGGGGAAACTGTGCCTGGCTTTAAGGACTGAGGCAGAGCAGTTGAGTTCCTGATTCAAAAGAAGTAAGTTGGCCTGCAGATGGCTGGGGTCTCCCACAGAGAAGAAAGCATAAAGCCTTATTTAAGGTGAGACTGCAATAACCAACTTACCTTGACGAACCTGCATCTGAGAGATCCAGAAAAAGGACTGCTAAGTGCATTAAAGAATCTACAACAAAGACTGTGTTCCTGACGACTGAGGACCTGCCTCAGAGACTGTATCATTCTAAAAGGTTCTGAAAGTAGTTGTTATAATTATCAATAGGTTTAGTGGATAGGTTAAAGGGGTTGTAGGAATTTATAGGATTAATAGTTAAGAAATTGTTGGTGTTTTTTATAAGTGAATTTAGTAATAAATAAATAAGTGTTAAATAATAAGTTAAAAGAGCGGTTACAAGGAAGCACTCCGTGTCCCTTGTCTGGCAACTCTGATCCTCCAGTGTCTGCATTTCCAGTACTGAGTTCTTTATTGTCCCTGGCTTTAGTGGGCAAGTCCAGATAGGCTTGTGCCTCACAAACTGCCATTCAGCAGGAGTGTATCACTGTAGTTGTACAATTGGTCTTCCTGATGATCAGAATGTGTCCAATTTGATTGTCACCATCTTGTCTCCCACTCCATTTCCTCTTTTTTTGAAAATACTGTTATCTTTGAAACAAAGACTCTAGAAAATTCATATCGTCACCTTTAACAATATTTAAGAAGTTATATGAAGTATAAAATGCTTTAAGCTTTTTCCCCAGCTCCTTTTCTATTAGATTTAGTGTGTCGGGCCTTATGTTAAGGTCGTTGATCCACTTCCTCTTAAGTTTTGTGCAAGGTGATAAATATGGGTCTATTTGCATTCTTTTACATGTTGACATCCAGTTAGACCAGCACCATTTGTTGAAGATTACGTCCTTTTCCACTGTATGGTTTGGCTTCTTTGTCAAAAATTAAATGACCATAGGTGTGTGGGTTTATTTCTGTGTCTTCAATTCAATTCCATTAATCAACTGGTGTGTTTCTATACCAGAACCATGCTGTTTTTATTTTTAATTTTTCCTTTATTTTTTTTCTTCAAGTTACATCTCAACCGCATTCACCTCCCTATTCCCCCCTCCAGTCCCACCCTCCCACACTCAACCCATGCATTCTTTTCTCTCTTTTTTCTTTTTTAAGTATAAGATATATCTTATTTCCCCCTAGTTTGCCCTTTCAGTCCAACAAATGGCTCTTTCTCTTATAATAATAAATACAATACAAAACAACAGAGGTAATTAGGCCACAGTTATGAGGGTTATATGACTTAGCGTACATTCCCAATGTCCAGTCCATATGTATTTGGCACCTGACTTTAACATTCTACTATCTAACCATCTCCATGAGTTTAAAGTTCTATATCTAACTCAACATTCATACTAACTTGCCACACAATTTTAAAAGCATCTTTTAGATCTATAACACTCTCTTGACTCCTAAACCACTCAAAATTTACTTATGAGGCTCTAGGTATCTGTTCTTCAACCACCTCAGAGACCTGAAAGGGATAAATATATCTGATTTTATAGGAATTACAGGGCCTGCAGCTTCCAAAACTAAGAAATGACATACTAGTGGCTGCCTGGACAGTTCCCATTTTCTCTCCATATATCACAGCATCGATGTTCAGTCATTTGGCCCCGTTTCTCTAAAAGACATTGAGTGTAGAGCAGGGGTTATGAAGGACTTGCCTACCCTGTCTTGGCAGAGCTAGGCTATCGACTTACCTGCTTCCAGGTTTTGTCCTTTTTGGACAGCATTATGTCTACAGTTGGAGCAAGGGGCTTTTCCTACCAAGAGATAGGCTTGCGACTAATTCAATCATCTCCCACTGGAGATTCTTCGATGCTCATCTCCTACGTGGGGTAGAATAGGGGGTGCTGTCAGGAGTTGATATGTCTCGATATAAAAACATCTAAAGTTACGAAAACATCTTTGAATGTTCTGCAGATCCCTTGAGGTTTTTGAAGAGGCCCTATCTATCTCATATTAGGGTAAGCAGATGTTGCTTGTCTCTTAGCAGCTTTATTTCTGATTAGCTTAGAAAATAACTATAATAGGCTGTCATAGTACCTAACAGAATGGCCGGCTTGCATAACTACTAGTTTGCATTTCTTCATTATCCTAAACAGTTTATGACAATTAGTAGGAAAAGGCCGAAACATCACATTTCATTTTTTTCTTTACCTCCTAACCCTTCCATCCCATTTCTCTGGGGTGGGGTGTCCTTATATAATAGTTCCTCATCTCAGTTGAGAGGTCCTATGAGGGCCAAGAGCCTCCTCATTCATTGGGGGTCTACGAGGCAGTACCATCAGTGAAAAGTGTCTCATTGCTCAGGAGAGAGAACTAAAAAACAAACAAATAAGCAAAGACTAAAAAAATAGAAAAAAAATATTAAAAAATATAATAAATAAATAAATAAAAATTAAAAAATAAAAAGTCTATGTCCAAGTTCCCTTTGGTGTGTTAGTTGTAGTATCGATACCTTCTACTATATAGCTAAAATCCTACTATAAGTGAATAGATGCCATATGCATCCTTCTGAGTCTGGGTTAGCTCACTCAGGATGAGCTTTTCTAGTTCCATCCACTTGGCTGCAAATTGCATAATTTCATTGTTCCTGATAGCTGAATAATATTCCATTGTGTAGATATACCACAGTTTTTTAACCCATTCTTTGGTTGAGGGATATCTGGGTTGTTTCCAGTTTCTAGCTATTACAAATAAGGCTGACATAAACATAGGTGAGGAAACTTCCCTATGATTTCGTGAAGAGGCATTTGGGTGTATACCCAGAAGTGGTATGGCTGGGTCCTAAGGCAAAGCTATTCCAGGTTTTCTAAGATATCGCCAGACTGACCTCCATAGTGGTTGCACAAGCCTGCACTCCCACCAGCAATGGAGTAGGGTACCCCTTTCTCCACACCCTCGCCAGCATGAAAATGCAACTTGAGTTGCATTTCTCTGATGATTAAGGATGTTGAGCATTTCTTCAAGTGTCTCTCAGCCATTAGGGATTCCTCCTTTGTGAATTCTCTATTTAGCTCTGTTCCCCATTTTTTGATTGGATTATTTGGTTTCTTGGCATTTAATTTCTTGAGTTCTTTGTAGATTTTGGATATTAGCCCTCTGTCAGATGTGGGGTTGGTGAAGATTTTCTCCCAGTCTGTAGGCTGCCGTTTTATTCGAATGACAGTGTCCTTTGCCTTACAGAAGCTTTTCAGTTTAATGAGGTCCCATTTATTGATTGTTGATCTCAAGTCCTGAGCTGTTGGTGTTCTGTTCAGGAAATTGTCACCTGTGCCTATGAGTTTGAGGGTTTCTCCCACTTTTTCTTCTAGTAGATTTAGCGTTGACCAGCCTTATGTTACGGTCTTTGATCCACTTGGGCTTAAGTTTTGTACAAGGTGATAAGTGTGGGTCTAATTTCATTGTTTTACAAGTGGACATCCAAGAGGACCAGCACAATTTGTTGAAGATGCTGTCCTTCCATTGTGCTATTTTGGCTTCTTTGTCAAAAATTAGGTAGCCATAAGTGTGTGGAACTATTTCTGGATCTTCAATTAGATTCCATTGATCTACTGGTCTGTTTCTATACCAATACCATGCTGTTTTTACAACTATTGCTCTGTAGTATATCTTGAAATCTGGGATGGTGATACCTCCAGTTTTTTTTTTTTTTATTGTACAGGATTGATTTAGCTATTCTGGCCTTTTAGTTATTCCATATGAAATTGAGAATAGCTCTTTCCAAGTCTATAAAAAATTGTGTTGGTATTTTGATAGTAATTGCATTGAATCTATATATTGCTTTTGGTAGGATGGCCATTTTTATTATGTTGATCCTACCTATCCATGAGCATGGGAGATCTTTACATCTTCAAAAGGCCGCTTCCATTTCTTTCTTCAAGGGCTTGAAGTTCTTGTTGTACAGGTCCTTTACTTGCTTGGTTAGAATAACCCCCAGGTATTTTATGTTGTTTGTGGCTATAGTGAAGGGGATTGTTTCCCTTACATCTTTCTCAGCCCATTTGTTTGTTGTATAAAGAAGGGCTTCTGATTTTTTTTGAATTAATTCTGTATCCAGCCACTTTGCTGATGGTGTTTATGAGCTGTAAGAGTTCTCTGGTGGAATTTTTGGGGTCGCTTATGTGTACTATCATATCATCTGAAAAAAGGGATACTTTGACTTCTTCGTTTCCGATGTTTATCCCCTTGATCTGCTTTAGTTTTCTTATTGCTCTAGCAAGAACTTCAAGTACTATATTGAAGAGATATGGTGAAAGTGGACATCCTTGTCTTGTCCCTGAGTTTAGAGGAAATGCTTCAAGTTTCTCTCCATTTAATTTGATATTGGCCACTAGCCTGCTGTATATTGCCTTTATTATTTCTAGGTAAGGTCCTTGTATGCCCGTTCTCTCCAGAACTTTTAGCATGAACGGGTGTTGGATTTTGTCAAATGCTTTTTCTGCATCTAGCGACATTATCATGTGGTTTCTTTCTTTCATCTTGTTTATATGGTGAATGATGTTGATAGACTTTCATATGTTGAACCATCCCTGCATTCCTGGGATGAAGCCTACTTGATCATGGTGTATGATACTTTTGATGTGTTCTTGAATTCGCTTTGCTAGTATTTTATTAAGTATTTTTTGCATCTATGTTCATGAGGGAAATTGGTCTGAAGTTCTCTTTCTTTGTTGGGTCTTTGTGTGGTTTAGGAATCAGGGTGACTGTGGCCTCATAGAATGAGTTTGGCAATGTTCTTTCAGATTCTATTTTGTGAAAGAGTTTGAAAAGTATTGGTGTTAGCTCCTCTTTGAAGGTCCGGTAGAATTCCGTGCTAAAGCCATCTGGCCCTGGGCTTTTTTTTGGTTGGGAGATTTTTAATGATTTTTTCTATTTCCTTAGGGGTTATAGGGCTGTTTAATCTGTTTATTTGATCTTGATTTAGCTTCGGTAGGTGGAATCTATCAAGAAAATTGTCCATTTCACTTAAGTTTCCAAATTTAGTGGAGTTTAGATTTTTAAAGTAGGATCCAAATATCCTCTGGAGTTCCTCAATGTCTGTTGTTTTTCTCCCTTTTCGTTTCTGATTTTGTTGATTTGGGTTTTCTCCCTCTGTCTTTTAGTTAATTTGGCTAAGGGTCTGTCTATCTCGTTGATTTTCTCGAAGAACCAACTCTTGGTTTCATTGATTCTTTGTATAGTTCTTTCTGTTTCTAAGTTGTTGATTTCAGCCCTAAGTTTGATGATCTCCTGCCTTCTGCTCCTCTTGGGATTGTTTGCTTCTTTTTTTTCCAGTTCACCCAGTTTAGCTGTTAATTCGCTAATATGAGCTGTCACAATTGCCTTTTGAAGGCACTTAGTGCTATGAACTTTCCTCATAGCACAGCTTTCATTGTGTCCCATAGGTTTGGGTATGTTGTGTCTTCATTTTTGTTGGATTTTAAGAAGTCTTTCATTTCCTTCTTTATTTCTTCCCTGACCGAGTGGTCCTGTAGTAAAGAGTTGTTCAATTTCCATGTGAGTGTAGACTTTCTGTTGATTCTTTTGCTATTGAAGTCCAGCTTTACTCCATGGTGGTCTGATAAGATACACAGGGTTATT
The DNA here is from genome assembly GCA_907164525.1 of Lophiomys imhausi. Taxonomy (NCBI): domain Eukaryota; kingdom Metazoa; phylum Chordata; class Mammalia; order Rodentia; family Muridae; genus Lophiomys; species Lophiomys imhausi. Next base: position 3,984,207 of record CAJQZJ010032746.1, read on the forward strand.
TCTATTTTCTTGTATTTATTGAGGCTACCTTTGTGTCCAACTATATGGAGATTTTGGAGAAGGTTCCATGAGGTGCTGAGAGGAAGGCGTATTCTTTTGTGTTTGGGTGAAACGTTCTGTAGATATCTGTTAGGTCCATTTGTTTCATGATCTCTGTTAGACTCATTATTTCTCTGTTTGGCTTCTGTCTTGATGATCTGTCCATAGTTGTGAGTGGGGTGTTGAAGTCTCCCACTATCAAAGTGTTTGGATCCATGTGCGATTTAAGTTTTAGAAGCGTTTCTTTTATAAATGTAGGTGCCTTTGTATTTGGGGCATAGATGTTCAATATTGAGATGTCCTCTTGGTGGATATTTCCTTTAACGAGTATGTAATGTCCTTCTCTGTCCTTTTTTATTAACTTCAATTGGAAGTCTATTTTGTTTTATATTAGGGTGGCTACTCCAGCTTGTTTCCTGGATCCATTTGCTTGGAAAACTTTTTCCCAGCCCTTTACTCTGAGATAGTGTTTATCTTCAATACTGAGATGTGTTTCTTGTATACAGCAAAAAGGTGGGTCTTGTTTACGGACCCAGTCTGTAAGTCTGTGTATTTATATTATTTATATTGGCGAGTTGAGTCCATTGATGTTGATGGATATTAGTTACCAGGGGTTGTTATTTCCCATTATTTTGGTATAGCTGGTCATCTTGTGTTTCTTTTTTTTTTTTTTTTTTTTTTTTTTTTTTTTTT
>CAJQZJ010032746.1:3985038-3999482 GCA_907164525.1 Lophiomys imhausi
TTTTTTTTTTTTTTTTTTTTTTTTTTTTTTGCTGTGGAGGTTTCTATTTCCTCTGTTTTCTTGGGTTTGGGTGTAGTTATCTTCTCTGTTTTGGAATTTTCCTTCTAGGATCTTCTGTAGGGCTGGGTTTGTGGGTAGATATTGTATAAATTTGATTTTGTCATGGAATATCTTGTTTTCTCCATCTATGTTGATAGAGAATTTTGCTGGATATAGTAGTCTGGCTGGGCACCTATGTTCTCTCAGGGCTTGTATGATATCTGTCCAGGCCCTTCTAGCTTTTAAAGTTTCTGAGGAGAAGTAAGGTGTGATTCTGATGGGTTTGCCATTGTATGTGACTTGGCCTTTTTCTCTTACAGCTTTTAATATCCTTTCTTTGTTCTCTACATTTGGAGTTTCTATTATTATGTGGTGAGAGGAGTTTCTTTTCTGATCTAATCTGTTTTGTGTTCTGTAAGCCTCTTGGATTTTTACTGGCTTCTCTTTCTTTAGGTTTGGGAAGTTTTCTTCTATGATTTTGTTGAAGTTATTTCCTGGACCATGGAGTTGGGAGTCTTCTCTTTCCTCTATGCCTATAATTCTTAGGTTCCATCTTTTCATTGAGTCCTTGATTTCTTGGATGTTGTGGGTGAGAGATTTTTTAGCGTCTCCTTTTCTTTGGATGTTGTACTGATTTCTTCCATCGAATCTTCCATGCCTGAGATCCTGTTTTCCATCTCTTGCATCCTATTTTTAACACTCACATCCATAGTTCCTGTTCTCTTCCCTTGATTCTCCATTTCCTCTTTTAACTCTGACTGTGTTTTCTTTATTGTTTCCATTTCTATTTTCATGTCTTGAATGATATTGCTTGTTTTTTACATTTCCTTCTCCAGTTTGCTTTTTTTTGCTTGGAAATCTTTCATTGCTCTGGCTTGGAGCTCTTTAATTGTGTTATACGTTGTTTTGACTTGTAAAATTGTGGCTTCTTTGAATTCCTTCATAGAATTAAGTTCTTCTTGAAGGGACTCTATCACATTCCATAATGTAGAATTGTCATCGTTTTCATGTTTTTCAGCTGTGGTGAGGTGGTTTGGTCTGAATGGAATAGCGTTGCTTTCTTTTTTTGGAGTCATTTTGCTCTGTTTTTTTTTTTTTTTTTTTTTTTTTGGTCTGGGGCATCTGGCCATGTGGAATTGTTTAGCTGTCTTCTGGACTTGTGTCCAAAGGGGGTGCTTTGGTGTAGGATTCGAGTTGCCTTACCTCACCCCTATAAGGTGAGTCATTCAGTCCCACCTTCTAGGTGGAGACCTAACTAATCCAGGTGGTGGAGCTGTGTACAAGTAAGCTCTGGTTCCCCGCCAGAAGGGTCAGTACTAGTATAAAAGTCCCATATATGACAGTTTCAAATATCTTGCAGTTTGCCCGGGGTTGGTTCCTGTGGTGGGTAAATCTGCCCTTCACCCCCAATAGCCTTGCCACTCCTGTGGCTTGGAAACTGGCCAGTGACGTCACAGCAGTGAGTTGCGATCTGCAGTCTGAAGGCACTTTGCAGCTGAGCTGTGCTCACTTCCAAGGGTCGCAACCTTTCGCCAGATAGCTGGATCGTCTGTGCGAGACCTGGGGGTGCCCAGCAGGGTGGGGATTATCTCTGCATGAGATCTGAATCTGCCCACTGGGTATTAGATTGGAACTTACCCAGGAGTCTCTCCTGGTGGGGGATGGGGAATCCCGATTCCCGGGTCCAGCGTCTTCCTTGAGTGTCCGAGAGTGGGAAGGAGCATCCTGCCCAGGAACCCTCAGTGGTCCCTGGGTAGATGGGTGAGATTTAGAAGGGGTCAAGCCATTTGTACAGTGTCCTGCAACACTCGCCGCCCTGTGACTGTTAACCCCGAAATCAAAATACGTCCGCGCAGGCTGCCGCCATCTTGGATGCCATGCTGTTTTTATTACTATTGCTCTACAGTATAGCTTGAAATCAGGGATGGTGATACCTCCAGATGTTTTTTTTTTTTATTTTACATGACTGATTTAGCTATTCTGATTTTTTTTTTTGACTTTGGACATTTTTTATTAATAGTCTATATACAAAACACTGGGATTCATGATGGTGTTTTTTTTTTTTTTAAATACTTATGTTCTATTTATTTTTCAATTCTTTTTTTTTTTTTAGTTTAAGGTATTTATTTTTCCCCCCAAAAGCTCTCCCTTTCAGTCCAAATAATGGTTCTTTTTCTTATAACTATAAATACAATACAAAACAACAGAAATAAATAGGCCACGATTATAAGAGTTATGTGGCTTAGCATACATTCCCAATGTCCAGTCCATATGTATTTGGCACCTGACTTTAACATTCTACTATCTAACCATCTCCATGAGTTTAAAGTTCTATATCTAACTCAGCTTTCACACTAACTTGCCTCATAATTTTAAAAATATCTTCTTAGATCCAGAACACCCTATTGATTCCTAAACAACTCAAAATTTAACTATGAGACTCTAGCTATCTATTCTTCAACCACCTCAGAGACCTGAGAGGGATAAATATATCTGATTATATAGGAAGTGCAGGTCCTGCAGCTTCCAAAACTAAAAAATGACATACCAGTGGCTGCCTGGACAGTTCCCATTTTCTCTCCATACATTACAGCATCAATCTTCAGCCATTTGGCCCCATTTCTCTGACAGACATTGGTTGTAGAGCAGGAATTATGAAGGACTTACCTACCCTGTCTTGGCAGAGCTAGGCTGTCGACTTACCTGCTTCCAAGTTTTGTCCTTTTTGGACAGAAGTCTGTCTACAGTTGAAGCAAGTGGTTTTTCTTGCCAAGAGAATGGCTTACCACCAATTTAATCATCTCCCACTGGAGATACTTCGATGCTCATCTTCTACTTGGAGTAATTTAGGGGGTGCTGTCAGGAGCTGACATGTCTCGATATCAAAAAATCTTAAGTTAAGAAAACATCTTTGAATGCCATATTCTGCAGATCTCTTGAGGTTTTTGAAGATGCCCTATCTATCTCTTATATTTAGATAAGCAAATATTGCTTGTCTCTTAGCAACTTGATTTCTGAGTAGCTTAGAAAATAACTGTGATAGACTGTCATAGTAACTAACAAAATGACACGTTTTCTGATTTTTTTTTAATCCCATTTGAAGTTGAAAATTGTCCTTTCAAGATCTGACAAGAATTCTGGTGGTGTTTTGATAGGAATTTAATTTACTCTGTATATTCCTTTTGGCTGGATGGCCATTTTTATTATGTTGATCCTACCTATCCATGAGCATGGGAGATCTTTCCATCTTATTATGTCTTCTTCAATTTTCTTTCTTCAAGGACTTGAAGTTCTTGTCATATGGGTCTTTCACTTGCTTGGTAAGAGTTTCTCCAGTTATTTTATATTGTTTGTGGCTATTGTGAAGGGTGTTGTTTCCCTAATTTCTTGTTCAGCCTATTTATATTTTGTATAAAGAAGGACTTTGGATATTTTTGAATTAATTTTGCATTCAGCCACATTTCTGAAGGTGTTTATCAGTTGTAGTAGTTCTCTGGTGAAATTTTTGGGGTCACTTGTGTATACTATCATATCGTCCGCAAATAAGGATAATTTGATTTCTTCATTTCCAATTTGTATCCTCTTGATCTCCTTTAGTTGTCTTATGGTCTAGCAAGAACTTCAAGTACTATGTTGAAGAGATATGGTGAAAGTGGGCATCCTTGCTTTGTCCCTGCACAGGTGACAAGTTCCTGAAAGGAACACCAATAGTTCAGACTCTAAGAACAACAATCAATAAATGGATTCTCATGTAACTGAAAAGTTTATGTAAGGCAAAGAAACCATCATTCAAACAAAGTGGCAACCTATAGACTGGGAAAAGATCTTTACCAACTCCACATCCAACAGAGGGCTAATATCCAAAATTTATAAACAACTCAAGAAATTAAACACCAAGAAAACAAATAATCCAATCAAAAATGGGGAACAGAACTTAAACAAGCATTCTCAAAGGAGAAATCCCTAAAGGCCAAGAGACACTTGAAGAAATGCAAACATCTATAATCATCAGAGAAATTGAATTGAAAATGACTGTGATATTTCATCTCACACCTGTCAGAATGGCTAAGATAAAACACTCAATTGGCAGCACATGCTGTCAAGGCTGTAGAGAAAGGCAAACACTCCTCCACTGCTGATGTGAGTGCAAACTCGTACAACCACTTTGGAAATCACTGTGGAGATATCTTAGAAAACTTGGAATAGCTCTGCCTCAAGACCCACCCATACCACTTCTGGGTATACAACCAAATGATTCCTCTCTAAACCACAAGGACATCTCCTCATATATGTTCATAGCAGTTTTATTTGTAATAGCTAGAAACTGGAAAAAACCCAGGTGTCCTCCAACTGAAGAACAAATAAAAAATACTGTGGTACATTTACACAATGGAATACTACTCAGGCATCAGAAACAAGGAAATCATGCAATTTACAGCCAAATTGATGGAACTAGAAAAGCTCATACTGAGTGAGCTAACCCAGAATCAGAAAATTGTACATGGCATCTATAGACTTAAAATTGGTATTTAGCCATGCAGTACAGTATAACTATCCTACAATCAAGGGACATAAAGGAAAAGGAACATAGACTTTGTTACCTGTTAGTGGGAAACTTTGCCCTAATGGAATTGCCATATAGGCCTCCAGTGACAGAGGAAGCTCTTAGCACTCATATGACTGTTAACCTTAGGGGGGCTGATATGTAAGGGCAACCACTCCATAGGAGTAGGATAGGTGGGAGAGGGGAGAGAGAGTGGGACTGGAGGGGTGGAGAGAGGCGACTGTAAAGGAAATGTAACTGGAAGTAATAAATGAACATAAAAAAAAAAAAGAGTAAAGGGCTGGGAAAAAAGTTTTCCAAGCAAATGGGTCCAGGAAGCAAGCTGGAGTAGCCATCTTAATATCAAACAAAATAGACTTCCAACTGAAGTTAATCAAAAAAAAATGATAGAGAAGGGCATTACATATTTGTTAAAGGAAATATTCAGCAAGAGGACATCTCAATATTGAATATCTATGCCCCAAATACAAAGGCACCTACATTTGTTTAAAAAAAAAAAAAACTCTTTAAAACTTAAATCACACATGGATCCCCACACATTAGTAGTGGGAGACTTCAAAAACCCACTCACAACAATGGACAAGTCATCAAGACAGAAACCAAACAGAGATATCTATAGAATGTTACACCCAAACAGAAAAGAATACAACTTCTTCTCATCACCACACGGAACCTTCTCCATAATCGACCATATAGTTGGACACAAAGCAAGCCTCAACAGATACAAGAAAATTGAAATAACCCCTTGTACCTTATCAGACCACCATGGAATAAAGCTGGATTTAACAACAACAGAAATAACAGAAAGCCTACACACACTCACATGGAATCTGAACAACTCTTTACTGGATAACTACTGGGTCAGGGAAGAAATAAAGAAGGAAATCACAGACTTCTTAAAATCCAACAAAAATGAAGGCACAACATAACCAAACCTATGGGACACAATGAAAGCTGTGCTATGAGGAAAGTTCATAGCACTAAGTGCCTTCAAAAAAAATTGTGACAGCTCATATTAGTGAATTAACAGCTGAACTGGATGAATTGGAAAAAAAAAAGAAGCAAACACTCCCAAGAGGAGCAGAAGGCAGGAAATCATCAAATTTAGGGCTGAAATCAACAACTCAGTACAAAAAGAACAATACAAAAAATCAATGAAACCAACAGTTGGTTCTTTGAGAAAATCAACAAAATAGACAAACCCTTAGACAAATTAACTAAAAGGCAGAGGGAAAAAACGGAAATCAACAAAATCAGAAATGAAAAGGGAGAAATAACAACAGATATTGAGGAAATCCAGACAATCTTTCAGTCCTACTTTAAAAATCTATACTCCACCAAATTTGAAAACTTAAGTGAAACGGACAATTTTCTTGATAGATTCCATCTTGCAAAGCTAAATCAAGATCAGGTTAACAGATTAAGCAGCTCTATAACTCCTAAGGAAATAGAAACAGTCATTAAAAAAATCTCCCAACCAAAAAAAAGCCCAGGGCCAGATGGTTTCAGCACAGAATTCTACCAGACCTTCAAAGAAGAGCCAATACAAATACTCTTCAAACTAGTCCACAAAATAGAATCAGAACAAACACTGCCAAACTCACTCTATGAGGCCACAGTCACCCTGATTCCTAAACCACACAAAGACCCAACAAAGAAAGAGAACTTCAGACCAATTTCCCTCATGAACACAGATGCAAAAATACTTAATAAAATACTGGCAAACCAAGTCCAAGTACACATCAAAAGTATCATCCACCATGATCAAGTAGGCTTCATCCCAGGAAAGCAGAGATGGTTCAACATATGAAAATCTATCAATGTAATTCACCATATAAACAAGTTGAAAGAAAAAAACCACATGATCATCTCGCTAGATGCCGAAAAAGCATTTGACAAAATCCAACACCCCTTCATGCTAAAAGTCCTGGAGAGAATGGGCATACAAGGACCATACCTTGAAATAATAAAGGCAAGATACAGCAAGCCAGTAGCCAACATCATATTAAAATGGGAGAAACTTGAAACATTTTCTCTAAGGCAGGGACAAGACAAGGGTGTCCACTTTTGCCATATCTCTTCAACATAGTACTTGAAGTTCTTCTTAGAGCAATAAGAGAGCTAAAGGAGCTCAAGGGGATACAAATTGGAAATGAAGATGTCAAAATATCCCTATTTGCAGATGATATGATAGTTTACATAAGCAACCCCAAAATTCCACCAGAGAACTCTTACACCTGATAAACACCTTCAGCAAGGTGGCTGGATACAAAATTCATTCAAAAAAATCAGAACCCCTTCTTTATACAACAAAGAAATGGGCTGAGAAAGAAACGAGGGAAACAACACCTTACACAATAGTCACAAACAATATAAAATACTTGGGGGTAACTCTAACCAAGCAATGAAAGACCTATACGACAAGAACTTCAAGTCCTTGAAGAAAGAAATTAAAGAGGCCATCAAAGATGGAAAGAACTCTCATGCTCATGGATAGGTATGATCAACATAATAAAAATGGCTATCCTACCAAAAGCAATATACAGATACAATTCCTATCAAAATACCACCAGAATTCTTTACAGACCTGGAAAAAGCAATTCTCACCTTCATATGGAATATCTAAAAACCCAGAATAGCTAAATCAGTCCTGTACAATAAAAAAAAAAAAAAAAAAAAAAACATCTGGAGGTATCACCATCCCAGATTTCAAGCTGTACTACAGAGCAATCGTATTAAAAACAGGATGTTACTGGTATATAAACAGAGCAGTGGATCAATGGAATCAAATTTAACACCCAGAAATGAACTCACATACCTATGGTCACTTAATTTTTGACAAAGAAGCCAAAATCGTACAATGGAAAAAGGACAGCATCTTCAACAAATGGTGCTAGCCCAACTGGATGTCCACATGTAAAAGAATGAAATTAGACCCATACTTATCACCTTGTACAAAACTTAAGTCCAAGTTGATCAAAGACTTTAACATAAGGCCAGTCACACTAAATCTACTAGAAGAAAAAGTGGGGAAAACCCTCGAACTCATTGACAAAGGTGACAACTTCCTGAACAAAACACCAACAGCTCAGGGCCTAAGACCAACAATCAATAAATTGGACCTCAAGAAACTGAAAAGCTTCTGTAAGGCAAAAGACACTGTCATTCGAACAAAACGGCAGCCTATAGATTGGGAAAAATCTTCACTAACCTCACATATGACAGAGGGCTAATATCCATAATTTACAAAAGAACTCAAGAAATTAAATGCCAAGAAACCAAATAATTCAATCAAAAAAAATGGGGAACAGAGTTAAACAGAGAATTCACAAAGGAGGAATTCCTAATGGCTGAGAGACACTTGAAGAAAATGCTCAGCATTCTTAATCCTCAGAGATATGCTACTCAAGATGACTCTGAGATTCCATCTCACACATGTCAGAATGGCTAATATCAAAAGCTCAAATGACAGCACATGCTGGCAAGAGTGTGCATAAAGGGGGGAACTCTCCTCCATTGCTGGTGGGATTGCAGACTTGTGTAGCCACTATGAAGGTCAGTCTGGCGATATCTTAGAAAACTTGGAATAGCTTTGCCTTAGGACCCAGCCATACCACTTCTGGGTATACATCCAAATGATTCCTCACTAAATCATAAGGAAGTTTCCTCATCTATGTTCATAGCAGCCTTATTTGTAATATTTAGAAGCTGGAAACAACTGAGGGGTCCCTCAATGGAAGAATGGATTAAAAAACTGGTACATCTACACAATGGAATACTACTCAGCTATCAGAAACAATGAAATCATGCAATTTTCAGCCAAATGAATGGAACTAGAGAAGCTCATCCTGAGTGAGTTAACCCAGATCCAGAAGGATACACATGGCATCTATTCACTTATAATCAGATTTTAGCCATATAGTACAACATAACTATACTACAACGAATGCACCAAAGGGAACATGAACACAGACTTTTTTTCCTGTCAATGAGAGACTTCTCCCTAGTGGTGCTGCCTTGTAGGCCCCCAGTGTATGAGGAGGCTCTTGGTCCTCATATGACTGCTGAAATGGGGCAGGGGACTGTTTTGTAGGGACATTTCACTCCAGAGGAATGTGATGGAAGGGGCAGGGGTAGAGGGTGGGAGGGCGGAAATGGGAGGGGCTGAAAGAGGACACTGAGATGGAGATTTAATCTGAAGTAATAAATAATAATTTAAAAATGAAATAAAGAAAAAAAAAACACTTTAAGTTTTTTTAATTCAGTTAATACTGCCATATTTTCCAAGTTTAGAACTAGTTATATTCAACTATATTCCATAAAGAGAATGATCTAAGGGAGTTGTGTTCTAAATGAATGAATCTGACATGTAGCAAGCAAAATGTAAGAGCACATAGCACCTGGGGACAGAGATAGATAGATAGATAGATGAGAGAGAGAGAGAGAGAGAGAGAGAGAGCAGAGAAACAAGAAATCATCGTCAAACTGTGATGCTTTGGTTTGTAACATCCTTCAGAAATAACTGGGGAAGCTGTGCTGTGGTCATTATGCTGGGGTTCCTGACTGGGAAATTTCCAAGGAGAGCTGAACTTCTTCCTGTGAGTAACCTTCTGGCTTCCTGTTCCAACACAGGAACCCATACCATGGGACAAATTGTAGTCACTTCTATTGGAAATGGTTTGCACTTGAGCTGTTTTTGAAATTGCAATGTTTCTAACACTCCTTGCTGTTTGCTTTTTTTTTTTCCTTGCAGAAAAGACTGACAAAGTTCAAAGAATTTTGGAGAACTCTTGAAATGAACATGCTTGAGTATGACAGAATGTTCCCTCATCATGACCAGCATGTTCTTTCAACAAACACAAACAGTACATCGTACTTTAATGATATAATTTATGTTAAATATTTCTACAAGGTTCTAGTATCAGGTCATAAGATGTTCACAGAATACTCCTGGAGCTGTTTTTCATAATAATTTGCAACTAGCCTAAAATAATACAGTCTTCCTCAATAAAGATGATTTCTATTTGAAGCCTGCATTGTTGATAAAATGTGAAGTATGGATAGTCTTAAATATAGAATTCTAAACAAACCAGAACAGGAAATTTTTAATTCAGAGTTAAAATTTGGTGTGTGTAGAGGTGGTTTTGAATAGAGTGTGTGTGGAGCATTTTCATACCAACCATTGTTATGTGGAAGGCATCGGATGTTTCTGCTTACGCAAGCTTTCATTCTTGTTTACTGGTCCTTTATGCAATGTTTTGTCAACATTTTTCACACTCTGTTTTGAACACTTGTAAACAGAGGAGATGGAAAAGCACCTTTGCTTCACACAATGCCAGCAGTCTTGCTGTTAGTTTCTAGGTCTGTGAACTGCCTGTCCTTAATAGGAAAGACTCCTGCCTTTGAAGTTGGTGCTTGCTCTTTGCTGGTATTCAGGAGCATCTGAAGAATGGAATGTAGTCTAGGAACTACAGGATAAATGAACATCTGAAAGGAATGACTTTTACAAAGTTGGTGTACATGAAAGAAGATAGAGTGTCTAGGCTTTGAAAAAATTACATTTCAAAGGGATGAGGAATACATAGATAAGAGGACCCAAAGAGTACAGTTTGTCTAGAGTGGGTATCATAGAGTGAGTTTCCACTTCCTCTGCTGCTGTGAACTGTGGATACTACCTTACTGGCTGTCAGACTCTCGGGGAGCAAGTCAACAGTTATGAAATTCTTGCAGGGCCAATTTATAAAGTGAATTCTTTGTGTCTTATTTATTTACATTTGTGTTTTGTGCTCTAATTTAGGAAGCTAGCATTTAAGGTATTAATGGTTTTTCTCAATTTAATAAATATATCAATTCTTTAGTGATGTTTTATTATCAAAGTTAAGAAACAGTGACTCTTAATTTTCACTTTGGTGTTATTTTTTCCCCTCTTTCTGAAGTTTATTTTAAACAGTATCTGGGCATGGACTTTACTTTGGTATCATTTTTGTTAGGTATGTTTCTTGATAATATAGTGATTGTGTTTTATTTACAATATCTGTTTCATATGAGAACATCCACTCCACTCCCCACGTTTTATCATATCTTTGCATATTTTTTTCAGCTATGCCCACTTGAATGTGTCAAGATTTCAACTAATGCAGTAAATGCAAAGTTTTTAATGTACTATTACCAAAGGACAATAGACTGAGTAGAAACTCTTCTGTTGCTACATAATGTGAAATATTTGTGGATATCTCCACTGCTTTATGACCTTTTATACCATGATAGAGGAGTCTGAGATTAGCTAGTTTTATTTTGTGGTAGTCTGTTTGATTTTCCCCTTGTTACAGTAATATATATTATTTTACAACTCACAATTTTTCCAGATTATATAAATTTTATTTTCTTAATTTTTTCTGGAAATAACATTTTTATACTAAATTATTTACTCTCAGGTATAGATTTGAAAATGTAAAAATTAATAACAAGTATAAAAATAATGAACATCTATATACATTTTGCATGTTATTAATGTCATATTTGCTTCCTCTCTCTCTACACACACACATGCATACACATATATATCATCTTAAGAATTATAATGGATATTATGCATGCATCTGTGGAAACGTACATATACATGTACATATACAATTGGTTGATCAAACTATGAATGTTTGCATGTATGTTCCTTCCTTCTACTTTTTGAACACATTAGATTTAGACACTTAAAAATGATATGTATCATGACATCTAAACCATCTATGTTGGATATTCTTTGAGAAAAGTACACCTTTTTATGTAAAAAGGATGCCATTACCATGTTTTATAAATTTAGTATCTATTGAACATATACTATTCCATATGCTCGTTTTGTCTTTTATATCTTTCAAAGTCTTATAACTCTAATATTCTCCTTGTTTTCCTTTGATTATTCATGACTTTGAGTACACACCCAAAGCATCTTGTTTTGTTGTGTTCTAGGCTATTTGTCTTCTTTGATTGCCTCCAATATCAACTGTACCAATCAATATTTATTGCACTTGCAAATCACCCAGATTTCCAAATTAACCGTAGTATTTATTTTTGTTTAGATATTTTAAAATAATTCCTTCTCTTGCATCCTTATACTCATGTTTAATTGCCCTACATTCAAATTCTCAGGCAGAGTAATAAACTTCCTATGCCTGTATTTAATAATTATTTTGGTATGTATTTTTCTTTTCTGAACATCCCAGAGCCTGTTTCTTTTTGCTCTTGCAGCAGCTGCTGCTTTAAAAATGGAAGAGTCTGTTTACTTTCAACATTGAACTTATAGACTGCCCTTGATCTTTGCATGATATCTATTTACTTAACAGCCTGGTGAGGTATTTTGCCATAGAAGCAGATCACAATCCATTCTTCTATTGAAATTTTGAAAACTAGAAAAATTTTCAGAGTTTTATACTGCACATATTAGAAAAAGATGATAGTACATTATCTAGTTCTCTATCACTAAAACATGGTGTAATATGGGCTGTCACAATTTTCATTTTGAAGTCACTTAGTGCTATGAACTTTCCTTGTAGCACTGCTTTCATTGTGACCCATAGGTTTGTGTATTTTGTGCTTTCATTTTCATTTGATTTTAGGAAGTCTTTGATTCCCTTCTTTATTTGTTCCCTGACACAGAAGTCATTGAGTAGAGAGTTGTTCAGTTTCCATGAATGTGTAGGCTTTTTTGTTATCTCTGTTGTTGTTGAAGGCCAACTTTAATCCATGGTGGTCTGATAAGATACAGGAGGTTATTTCAATTTTCTTGTATCTGTCGAGGCTTCCTTTTGTCTGACTATATGGTCAATTTTGGAGAAGGTTCCATGAGGTGCTGAAAAGAAGGCATATTCTTTTGTTTTGGGTGAAACATTCTGTAGATATCTGTTGGTTCCATTTGATTCATGATCTCTGTTGGTCTCATTATTTCTGTTTGGTTTCTGTCTTGATGACCTGTCCATTGGTGTGAGTGGGGTGTTGAAATCTCCCACTATTAATGTGTGGGGATCGATTCTGTAACTAACAGACCAAAAGGAGCAGGAACATAAACTTAGGCTCCCAGTGCAAGAGGAAGCTATTAGCCCTCATATGATGGCTGAACTGATAGGTAGGGGCACCCCACACTGGAGGAGCAGGTAGAATAGGTGGGAGAAAGGAGAGAGAGTAGGAGAGTGGGACTGGGAGTGTGAATGGAAGGGACTGAGATGGAGATGTAACTTGAATTAATAAAAAAACATAAAAGGGGAAAAAAAAACCTGGTATAGTAAATGAAAAACAAAATTTCCAAGCAGTGTTGTCAAACATTTTCCGCCAGAAGTTAGCTCAAGGTACTGTATCTCACAGAATCCAAAGCATGTTAAATCCTACTGTCTATCTGTATTGTGTTTTCCCATACTCTGAGCCATTGTTTTCTGAGAGCTCAAGGGATGTATAAAGAAATAAGAGACAAGACTATTATTTTATGTCCTTCAGTCCAAGATTTATTATTCAGTGTGATGGGATGCAGCATACACAATATTTTGCATGAAACATAGAGTGACATAAAATAATGCATTACTTCTAGGTAGTGGTGGCACACGACTTTAATCCCAGAACTCAGGAGGCAGAAGCAGGTGGATCTCTATGAGTTTGAAGTCAACCTGGTCTACAGTGATTTCCTGGACAACCAAAGCTACACAGATAAACCCTATCTCAAAGAACCAAGACCTCCCACAAACAAACAAAAAACAAACAAACAAACAAACCAATGCATTACTCATGAAGTTGACGATGGCCATGAGGTTGGACATTGAGTTTTTGATCAGGAACTGCTGTTGGTCTGTGAATCTTAGAGAGAGAAGCAGATGGGAAGGATAAATTTCTTCCTTTGTTTTATTAGAAATGCATGAGGAAAATTCTCAGTATGCATACATTTCAATGACATTGATAAAAAGATCATTTCAGTTTCTTTACACAGGTTGGTTTGTTGTGTGTAGTGTCATCTGTGTTTCCATGAATATACTGGGAGGAGAGGTTCTACTAGAAATCCAGAGCAATGTTTGATTTCAAGTAGGTTGAATGCAAAGCTTGGGCAATCTGCATGTCCCTACAGACTCTTATTTGAAGAATTATATTACTGACATGCCACATCTAACAATAGGTTAGTGTCATAGTCATTATTACCATTTTTTGATTAATTTTCTTGTGTTTGTTTATTATCATCCTTGGCAGAGAAAGCAGGCATTATCACTTCCCATAAAAATTAATTGTTGACATGCATATATTATTATAAGTATTGGGCTTTTATTTCTTCTGTAAAGATACTCTAAAGAAAATTTTGTTTATTATTGAATTTTTTGAGAATTTCATTTGTAAGTAATATATTGACACATAGACTTTTATTAATAATTTCTCTCTGGTTTTGTATATTTAAGTTTATAAACACAATCTGCTAAGAATATTTAGTTTTGTTCACACATTTTGTGACTGACCTCTTGGGAGTAACTGACCTATGAGAGAGCTCATCCTAAGAGAAAAACTGTTTCTCGCTCTCTCAGTAACCATCAGTTGCCTATAGCTCTTCATCCAGAGGTGAAGCCTTGTGATAATCCCCATGTATATGTTAACATGTCAGTTGGTGTTGTAATTTTTTAGGTCTTACTTAGGAAACTGTTTTGTTGATATTTCTTGCATGCAGCATCACTGTCATGTATAGAAAACAAATGCCCCAGTAATGTCCTGTCCTGGTCCTCTTGCTCCTATAAACATTCATTACTTATTCCATGATGTTACCTAAATGTATTAGTCTTTCATTCTCTTCATTTTGAACAGTGACTTTCTGAAATGGTCTTCA
>CAJQZJ010032746.1:3999882-4017205 GCA_907164525.1 Lophiomys imhausi
AAAAAAAAAAAATCTTCCTCTTTCTTCTTCTACCTCATTTTCTTCTTCCCTCCTCCCCTCCCTTGTTCCATCTTGCTCCCTTCTCTTTCTCTTTACACATATACATTTTGATATGTATAAATTTAAGTAACATAGAATAATATGATTTCCTTCATGAATACAGATGTCAAGTATAATGAAATCATTGTCAAAGGGGAAAAAGTTGAAGAAATTAGTCCTACCAAGTTTTAAAGTACACTTACTTTTCTGGATGTAGCACAATGAAGATATTCATAATTATGTCAAATACTGAACTTTCTTGAAGAAACCTAAATTCCAGGACATAAGAATATTATAAACTAACTACTTTAGATATTTATATGGAAATTGAATTACAGCATGAACAATTATAATTTCTTTCAAGACATCAATATTCTCACAGTTCCTTCAAATATTATCTACTGATAAAATTATCAGTACAAAATATAATACATTCACAAATCATCTCCCTAAAACCCTATTAGTAATAATCCTGTTGGCCTCTCCAAATCTCAAGTGCTTACTCTTAAATGGAGTTATAGAAATGAAATGGAAATAGTGTGATATTTTACTTAAAAGTTGATCTAATGAAATATCTGTGAAGAAAATAATTATCTTGTTTTCTAACACACACACACACACACACACACTGCCAAATGGGCAGCACATCTTAAAATAAGAGATAAAACAATCAATAGAATTTTTAGTAGAATATCTTAATCAACTTGGGATAGATGAAGTATTTTAAATGTGAGCCCAAAATAACCACAAAGAGGTAAGTAGACTATCTAAACTATTTCAAGTAAATGTTTGTGTTATACAGAAGACATTATCCAGGCAGAAGGCAATGCATGAATGGGCTCAGATATTTGCAATACATCCACCTGATGACTGACCATTAGCTAATATGTATGCGTATGTATATATAAACTTGTATATGCACTCACAGAAGGCCCTGGTAACTCAGTAGGGCACAACATTAATGGAAATGTATTAATGTGGAAAAGAAACTTGTAGAGAGATGAGAGAAGTTGAAGGGATGTAAAAGAGTGTTAGAGATTCCAGTAATCAGAATGCACTATATGCTTGAAGTTGTTGAAGAACATATTCAGTAAAAGTTATTTAAAAACTCATTTGTACTTCACCATTTATATTTTTTATTTTTGAAAATTTCAAGTACATAGTGAATTTTGGTTATTTTTACTTCTTTTTTTAATAATTTATTTCTTATTTCTTCAAGTTACATCTCAATCACAATCCCCTCCCTACTCCCCCCTCCAGTCCCACCCTTCCACTCTCCTCCCCCTCAACCCCCCATCCTCTTCCCTTCTTTTTTTTTTTTTAGTTTAAGGTATTTCTTTTTCCCCCCAACAGCATATATCCTAATTCTTCTTTACTCCTCACCCACAAAAATACTCTTTATCTTTACACAAGAAGTCCCCCCTCAGGATCTGTGTCTTTCTTTTCCTGCTCCAATAAATTTAATTACAGTGGCTTTAATGAAAATAGGTAGGAGTTATTAAATGGAGCATTGGCAACTTAAGTGTGGCTACACCACTAAAGGAAATGGTTCTTCCTCCCAGCAACTAATAACTACCAATAGCAAAGTTTGTGTCATGTCTAGATGATGGCATGTCACAGAATTGCTGACTATGTTCTGGCTCCACCATTTGTCCCAACCCCTCTTTTGTATTGGTCTTTGAGCTTTGGAGGGGATGATATTGACGTCTTGTTTGAGGCTGCACACTCAGCAATCACTTATTCTCAGTACTTTGGACAGTAATGAATCTCTATTGATCATCACGCTCTGCATACAAACTCTGATGTAGACTGATATTAACACTAGACTTTGGGCACAAACACACCTGTTTAGAAAGTAATGTGTCAACATGACCATTTATAAGAGTAGTAGTTTTTCCAATAGGGCCTATCACAATCCTAAGTCATGAGCTTTTTATCTGAATAACTTTATGTTTACATATATTGCTTTAAGATTTTTTTTTATATTTGTTTATTACATCAAGTTACATCTCTATCACTGTCCCCTCCCTCCACCTCTCCTGGTCCCACCCTCCTATCATTTCCCCTTTCTTCTACCTATCCTACTTCTTCACTGTGGGGTGCCCCTACATATCAGTCCCCCTCAGTTCAGCAGTCATATGAGGGCTAACAGCTTCCTCTTGCACCGGAGGCCTATATGGTAGTTCCACTAGGACATAGTGTCCCACTAACAGGTAACAAAGTCCATGTTCCTGTTCTTTTCAGGCTATTGGTTGTAGGATAGTTATCCTGTACTATATGGCTAAAATCCAGTTATAAGTGAATATATGTCATGTGCATCCTCCTGGGTCTGGATTAGCTGACTCAGGATGAGCTTTTCTAGAGCCATCCATTTGGCTGCAAATTGTTTCTGATGGCTGAGTAGTATTCCATTGTGTATACCACAGATTATTGTTTGTTTGTGTTTTATCCATTAT
The DNA here is from genome assembly GCA_907164525.1 of Lophiomys imhausi. Taxonomy (NCBI): domain Eukaryota; kingdom Metazoa; phylum Chordata; class Mammalia; order Rodentia; family Muridae; genus Lophiomys; species Lophiomys imhausi. Next base: position 4,002,378 of record CAJQZJ010032746.1, read on the forward strand.
TTGGTTGGGAGACATCTGGGTTATTTCCAATTTGTAGCTATTACAAATAAGGCTGCTATGAACATAGAAGAGGATATGTCCTTGTGGTTTGGGGAGGAATTGTTTGGATGTATACTCAGGAGGAGTATGGCTGGGTCTTGAGGTAGAACTATTCCAAATTTTTAAAGATATCACTGCACTGATTTCCATAGTGGTTGTACAAGTTTGCACTCCTACCAGCAATGGAGGAGTATTCCCCCTTTTCTACAACCTACCCAGAATGTGCTGTCATTTGAGTTTTTTATCTTAGACATTCTGACAGGTGGGACATGGAATCTCAGAGTCATCTTGAGTTGCATTTCTCTGATGATTAAAGATGTTGAACATTTCTTCAAGTGTCTCTCAGCCATTAGATATTCCTCTTTTTTGAATTCTTGGTTTAGCTGTGTTCTGATGATCCATTTGGAGATAGGATTTTATACATGGGGACAGATAGCAAGATATGTCATTGTTCTATGCAGGAAAGGATGCAGATAAAATAAAACCCTTATACACTGGTGTGGGGAATGTAATTAGTCTAGCCAGTATAAAAAATCAGTGTAAGGTTCCTCAAAATCCTAAGCATGTATCTACCCTATTGCCCACCTATATCTCTCCAAGGTTTTATAACTGAAGGACTATATATGAATATGCTACAGAGAGAAATACATGTATGTTTTTTGATGCACTATTCACAAGAGCTAAGTTTAGTGAGTATACCTTCATACTCACTGAAAGAGAGGAAAAGAAAATGTGATATATATATATATATATATATTCAGCTAGAAAAAAATCAAATTTTTTATATTTGTAGAAAAATATTATTTTCATTGGGAATTATCATCATATTTTTTGTCATTTTTAATTACAATTGATGTAATTAAATTGACAAAATTGAAATTTTTCTGTCATTAAAAGACACTTGATTTTATATAGGTACATAAAATTAAGTATTTGTATATGACATGAGAGTAGAAACACCTGTCTAGAGGAATCTAATGAGACTAATCAATGGAATGAATGGAGACTAATGACAGTTACCAGAGGTGGGAAGGAGGTGGAAAGGGTTGCATATTGAAAATACGACAATATCTAATATAATTGTATGAACATATTAACCTGTATAATGAATATACACCAACAAATCCTAATATAAAATTTCTTTAATCCAATAAAAGTATAAATGAGTAAGGCCCAAATAGGTGAAGATCATCAAGCAAATCTTAAAAAAAAATGTTCTCAATGTCAAAAGTCAGGGAAACATAATTGTAAATACACACTGTTATGTTAAAATACTTATTGTCCAAATGGCATGTAGATAAAGAACAAAATACCTGCTTTGACAGAATATACAAATCTCAGTAGATATAATCTCATAGCAATATTATTTGACTATGTACTAAACCTGAATACATACATTACTTTCACTCAGTCTTCAAACTCATATATATGCATATATATATATATATGAATTGCATATACTGTCATCAAAAGGCATACTAGGTCCATGAATAAAAAACTAAATGTAGAAATTACCATAAAATTAGAAGTTACCAAAAATTTGAAGCAACCATAAGTACATTTGATATACTTACACACAAAAATATAGAGAAATGAGAAGGAATGAGTATAGAGTATATGTAAAAATTTTATGGTGCATATCTCAGTAAAAATATAGGACAAAACTCTCAGAAATAAAAGAGTATATATATATATATATATATATATATATATATATATATATATATATACTGTGATATCTTATTTATCTCAAGTTAGTAAAAGAAAAAAAATGAATGAAAATCAAATCTTAGAATTTAAAATTCATAAAAGTACTTCTTATTTGGGAATAAGGTATTAGTGAAAGAAGGGGAATTAAGATAGACTTCTGCATAGTATTTTTGGATCTGGCATTGATAATGTAGTTTTCACTGTTGGGAAAATCCATCAGGGAATTTATTTGTAATACAATAATATTTTTCTTTATTTGCACTTCAATTAAAAACTCTAAAAATTGAAACTTCAGTAACAATGTTTACTAACAGTTAAAATCCAGAAAGGCAAATATTAAATTCTATGAAATGTTTAATATATAGTAATTATAATCTGTGATATATACTTCTACATTTGCTATATAGTTTAATGCTACTAGGAGAAGATTGCCAGAGATATAAATCTGAAAGACATAGTAAATTTCTGTATTTCAGACTCATGATTTTGAAAGAAGTAGCATTTTTTTGTCATTATTAAATGAAATTGATCTAACAGTCAGAACTCAGAGTTTTCAGACACTAGGGACCTACTGGAATCCTCTCAGTGTCTCTCCCACTTCACAGGAGGATCACTGGAATGTAGGGTACTGCTGGATTCAATGTAGAAGCCCTATTCTAATTTTGTGCCAACAATGTGTGGTGTCACTGAGAAAGGACCTGGTTTCCCAAAGTATCTGAGGTCTTTCCAGCATTTATGACATACAGACAAGAAGATGCAATGACATAAGCAGAGAGCTACACTTCCTTGCCATGCCACTTTAACACTAAGCACACTGAAAAGTATTGATTTGAGAAACTTTGTAATGAGAGAATGGGTAGAGATATTGACTGTGCTCTATTACAATTGTGTGACCTGCTTATAACTGTTAGAACAACTAAGAGAACGAACAAAACCACAGTAATAATAATCAGGACATAGGACCATGTGTTTTAGCACAGATTGACCACCAGTGTGTCCTATGCCTGCTAACACATCTTAGGAAATAATTTTCCTCAGTAATAAGACAAAAGATTGGATTTGATTATTATTGACTTCCACTTCAACTTTGAGATAATATATTTATCATGGTGACACTTGCTTTCTACATAACACACTTATTTTTTGCTTGATTTTCTAAAATTATATGCTTCCTTACATTTCTTCAAATATATTTGAACCAACTACTTATTTTTTTGCTGAAATCTAAACTTCAGCTAAATTCAAGTTTATCCATTTAATGTTAAATGCAGGAAATATAAATAGAAAATTAATAATTTTGTGACTAATTTAAGCTACTCTAAAGATCAGCAATTATCAAAAATAAAAGAGTGTGAGGAACACTTTATAAGACTGGTTAATTAGCAAACTCTTGGCTTTTACTTTAATAATTGAATACAAAATAGACATTTATAGATAATCTCACAATTGCTACAATAAGCACATTTATACAAATGTCATTTCTGCTCTAGATAATGTCAAGAACAAGTGAATAACCTTGATATATACCAGAATTTAAATGGTACAATTGTCTATCAAGAATTTTTTATGTGTACACTACTTAATTTATATGTGTCTAACATCTGTGATAGTTTTGAAAATCATTTTCCTTTACAATAATTCTCTAGACATTTGTCTCAGGATATTTTGAAGTTGTGCTAAATGTATTATTTAATTGTCTGGCTAGCATTTATACTAGACTAGTCTTTGTTTATGACATATACACTTGACTAAGTGATATAGCCTTGTTATATAATTTTAGAAATTAGTTCAGCATCCACATAAGGTAAAGAGCAGAAATATATGAGCAATTAGAAAGTAGAAATGAAACTATTTAAATCTTTAAACTTCCTTATGTTTTGGAGAGTGCAGCTGAGAAGTGAAGATACAAGTGGAAAATCAAATGTGGCTAACAGATGACATTTGAAATCAGACACTCAACAGAAACAAATTGTATAGAGAGTAACCATATTCATTTTGTAAACAGAAAGTAAAAAGAGAGCACTGCAAATAGAGAACTTATAGAGGTACACTCCATAAATACAATTAAAATTATGAATACAATTTGAATAAACATATGAATACAATATCTGAATACATAAATACAAATAAAACTATTCAAAAACAAAATAAGAACATAATTGCCTGACATCACAAACTATAATTTTTATAGTAGAATAATTATTATGAATCTATTTTAAGCAGAAGAATTTTCTGATTTCTTTCATAATATTGTTAAAATGTATAAGATCATAGAACATTAAAGAAAGTGAATCTAGTAATGAGAGCACTTGCCAAAGAGTTTTCAGTAGCATCTATTCTGCTTGGGAAGGAGGAGTATTGACCATAAATGGTTTACACACAGTTTATAGGAATTGGTAAGCTATCTCAAATAAAGCAAAATGTATGGTGGGTTAAATATGTGGAACTAGAAGAGCAAACAGGGATGTTTAAACCTTACGTGAGTAACATATCAATAAATTTATAGAGAAAGGGTGTTTTACAACAATGGAGTTGTAAATTAATATTAATATTCCTGCAATCCCAGACACCTCATGATGAAATTAAGGGGGGAGGGAATGGTAGATGTTCCTGTCAAAAGCATTGGTATGTGTTAGTAAAAACAATCACAAGCTGTGCCCATTGTCCAAAAACAGGACATCACAGGGATTGAGTTTCCAAATTATTAAGGGGGGTACTGTGGAAATACCAACAATCCTTTCCTTAAAATGATTGACAAACCTATGTGTTTACAGCAATGACCCCTAATTAGAGAACAATTGCAAGTCCTTGAACAGTTGGTATAAGAGGTGTTGGAGGCTTAACATATGGAAGAGTCTACAGGCCCATGGAATTCCCTTGTGTTTGTTATTTAAAAATCAGGAAAATGGAGGATGTTAACAGATTTAACAGTGGTGAATACAGTAATTCAACCAATGGGTCCTTGAAAGCTTAGAATCCTTTTAACTCCTTTTATATCTATGTCATGGCCTATGACAGTAATTGATTAAAAAGACTATTTTTTTTTCACAATTACTTTGCATAATCATGATAGGGAAATGTTTGCTTTCTTAGTACCTACTTGAAATAATAGTGGTCCAAAAAGGGATATCATTGGAAGGTACTTCCACAGGAGATGTTAAATAGTCCAACTTTATGTCAATATTTTGCACAACAACCACTAGAAACAATTCATAGGCAACTTCCTGAATCTATTATTTGTCATTACATGGATTATATTTTGCTGGATGTTTCTGATGCAGATACTTTAGATAAAATGTTTAAGGAAACAGATAATTTTTCTATGCTGACAGATTACAAATTGTTCCTGAAAAAAAAAGAAGAGAGGAGATTATATTAAGTATTTGGGTTATAAAAATAAGTCAACAAAAATTCAATAACAAAAGTTATAGATCCATAGAGATCAATTGGAAACACTTAATTATTTTCAAAAATTAATAGGAGATACTAATTGGCTGTGGCTTATGATTATATCAACTACTCATGAGTTAAGTAATTGGTTTCATACTTTACAAAGAGACTTTACCTTAAGTAGTCCAAGATAGTTAACAGCTGAAGGAGAAAGAGAGCTAACTGTGGTAGAACAGAGATTGCAAGAGGCATATGTGGATTGAATTAATCCTAAACTTGATGGCAGATTGGTTATTTTGCCTTCAGTTCATTTTCCTACAGGGTTCATTATGCAAAGTGAAGATAGTACAATGGAATTAATTTTCTTAGCACATAAGCAAAGTAAAAACATTAAAGACATACATAGAAAAGGTTTCTGATTAATCATAAAAGGTAGAATAAGACTATGTCAGTTGTCAGGAATAGACCTGGTTGAAATTGTAAGTCCCTCTGCCTGGTCTTCAAAGCGAATCCAGGGCAGCTAGGACTACACAGGCATTATGGCTAATCAATTAAGATTGGCAAAGAGTTTGTTGTAACTATTTGGAAGACATTAATAACAAAAATCCTAACAGCAAGTGTCTGCAGTCTAAAAAATAACTAATTGGATTCTCCCACATATTGTAAAGAGAATGTCGATTCCTGAAGCACCTACATTCTATATTGATGCAAATAACTTGGGAATGGCAGGCTATGTAAGTCAGACAAAATAAGCAAAATGGTCCAAATCACATATACTTTAGTTCAAATATCATAGTTTTATGCAATCCTTATGGTATTATTAGATTTTCCCTGAATTTTTAAATATACTACTGACTCTACATATGCAGAAAAAGTTTTGCATATAGAAACTGCTAAATTTATTTCTGATAATTCAGTATTAACTATTATTATGCAACTGAAACAGACCATCAGATGTAGAAACAATCTATTATATATTACTCATATTTGGTCTCATACACATTTGTCAGGTTCATTGACACAAGGAAATGAGGAAATTGACGAATTATTAATAGAAAATGTGTCAGAAGCCTCAAAATTTCATGAAAACACCATGTTAACAGTAAAGGTTTAAAGAAAATAGTGTCTATCATTTGGCAACAAGCCAAGGAAATTAGAAGAAAATATCCTACGTATTCTCTGTATAACCAAAGTCCATTACCCACCTTAAGTAATCCTACAGGGCTAAAAGAAATGGATTCTGTCAGATTGATGTGTTTCATTTTGCAGAATTTGGAAAACTAAAGTTCGTGATACATATTTGGTATTTCAATGGGCAACTACTTTGAGTTCTGAAAATTCTGATCTTGTACTACATATTTATTGGAAATAATTGCAATTATGGGGATATCTGCATGAATTAAGACTGGCAAAGTCCTTGCATATGTACAGAGTAAGATGAATTAATTCCTTGCATATTGCAATGTAAAGCACATTATGGGTATACCACACAATTCTACAGGACACGCAGTTGTAGAAAGATCTAACTGCACTTTAAAAGAGTTGCTTATAAGATGAAAAGGAAGAGTAAAGACCCCAGGGACAGACCAATATGTGCTTTGTTAATTTTAAATATTCGTAATATTAATGAAAAAAACAACAGCAGCTGAGAGACACTGGTTTATGGAAAAAAAACTGTGGAATTATATCAACCTATATATTATAAAAATGTGCTAATATCAGAATGGAAGCCTGCAATAGTTTTGCATTGAGAGGTGTTTTGGTTCATGTTTCTACAAGTAATAAAACAACAAGGTTACCATCAAACCTTATAAAGATTAGATTTGGCCAATGAAGAACTCCTGCAAGCTGAGATATGAATGTTTCTGCATAGTCAATGAGTCTTTTTGGTTACCTTATGACATTATTCTATGCCATCCTTTCATATAACATGGATGGAGATTTATATTACAGTTTGGTTACACAATCCAAATGGCTTGTAGGGTTGACAGATGCCCTTTACATGCTCAAACATAGATCAGAAAATCATGTTTAGCTGATTTGTGCACACTGCACATTCCATACATATGTTAATGCAGAAATGTACCTACAATATTACCTTTAAAAGTTTGAGTGTTTTCAGAGCAAAAAAAAAAAAAAAACCAGACACTACTGCAACAAAGCAGGTAGCCCAGGTGACCCACCCACACAGATTACCTCAGTCAACTACAGAATGACTAGCTCAGATGGTCTAGCTTCACAGGCTGCTTCAGCCAGGACGTCAGGTAAGCCCTGCACTTTCCTATTCCACAGAGACTGGGCAGCAAAGATACAGCAAGCTCTCTCAGTACTTAGCCAATATCTAAATTATTTTAGGGTCCTCCAATGATGACTACATGCCACACCCGCCTCGCCAGCAGTGCAGGCTACGACCGCTGTGTGACAAGCATGCGTGTTGTACGGCTGGGTGGTGCCTCGGGGCTTATGAGAGCCTTGAGGGATGACCCACTGGCCAAATGGGGTGATGGGCTGAGGCCTGGAGATTTGTGGAGGCGAATATTCAGGTCCCCCGGGGAGCCAAAGCGGTTGGGGATGTTCGGTGGACTTGGTTTCACTTTTGGCTGCTTGCTATATCTTATCATTTACACAGGAGTTCCTAGAATTGGAATGGGTGACAAGGACGCGGGGAAAAATGTGGTAGCTGCCCCAGAGCTGATGGCGCTGAGTACACTTCAAGAGAAAGAGAAATTAGATATCCCTGGAAGTTTCCAAGTTTCAGAGAAAATACAGATCATTGAGTTGGAGCTCGGCGAGGCAATTCGAAATATGTCTTTAAATGACTCTTATGTGAATGAGCCTATTCAGGAGTTAATACATTTGATACAAAATGATTCTAGTTTGCTGGTACATGAGGCCCTTGGCCAATTGCAGGAAAAGGAATTAGAGCTAAGGAATAGAGTTCATAGGGTTTGGCGAAGCATAGAAAACAAAAACAATAAATTCTATGTACCTGGTGTTCCCATGAAACTGATTGATGGAGGAACTAGGCCTGCATATCGGATCAAAGGGAAATGGTTTGTCCCTCCTGTGAACCCACAGCCTGGCCCTGAGCCATGGCCTGCGCCAACCACCTCTCCTCCAGTGCTGCCCTATACAGGAGTCTATGATAGGGACATGGTTAGGTGGGTACAGCACAATGACAAAATTACTCCCTACCGAAGGCTGGGACAATGGGAAAGAATAAAGCGCTCCCGACCTCCTTGGTGCACTCTCACTGAGTCAGAAAAGGAGAACTTACTCAGCCAGGTGCTGAATGCAGTCAACAAACACAAAGGACAGCCTTGGTGCCAGGAGCAGTTGAGAAAGTGGGGCTGGGACTGGGCCCAGCCAGTTTGCAAAGGAGTTGATGCTGTTCAACGATCCCTGGTATGATAGATTGCCACCTCCCCCCATTGTCAAAGTTTTACACTATATGCCTCCAGGGTATCTGATAAAAGAAACATAATATGCTGATGAAAAATTTTGTGGTTATCTGTCACAGATGACCGCTAGCTAGTGCCAGCTGGTCAGCTCCGGGTCACTGCATTAAATCATCTAGAAAAAATCAAAGACATCTTGAGTGTACATATCCTATTCTTGGTAAAATTCTGTTTCTGCTTTTTGGCTGATGACCAATCTTATGGTTCCTGGTTTTACTGTATAAATTCTGCTTTGAAAAAGTAAAACTTTGCAGCAGCACAGAACCTCTTGTGTGTCGTGTTGTCTGTCACGCCGAATCCGCCCCTACCTGGAAATCTTCTCGAGCCTTGGATCGGAAAGCTACGACCCCCGCCCACGGTGGTCGGCAGCAACTACACCCCCAGACAGCAGGAAGCAATTTTAAGAACATGGCATCCCCATTCCCAAGAGGTGAGGTGGGTGGTTTTTGGACATCCGGTAGATTAGAGATGCTGGTTGTCATTTAGGTGTGGTTGGTTACTATTGGGCTAATAACATTGCTTCTGATAGGCTGATTTCAATGCTGAGATCTGGTTACTGCCCCTTCTGAGACATTCTCTTGATTGGTTAATAAAAGTGGCTTATGGCCAATTAGCTGGGCAGAAAGAATATAGGGAGGTGGGACCTCCTGAGATTAGAACAGGAACCCTGCACTTTACACTGTGGATTAGTTCATTCCACCAGGAGACACAGAAGCAGATAGACATGAGTTCATTCCACCAGGAGACACAGAAGCAGATAGATATGTTTGAGAATGCTAGAAGGGAATCACAGGCATATGGCAGTTTGGGATTAGGTGATCCAGGTTAATTTAGAGTAGATAATTGAGACTCTGCCCAGCTAAGGGTTAAGCATTGGAACATTAAAAGTGCATTTAATTATTGGGGAAAGGACTACAGCGGCTTATAGGCCCTCAGTCTAAGCAATCCAGGGACATTGGACTCCTGGAATCCAAGACTGCTCTTGAACCCAGGCGAGTCTCCTGCCAAACTGCTGGCAATTCTACTGGCCTAATATAACAACTTATATTATTAACAGAGTTTAGGTTACAGGTGGTGTAGGCCACCCTTGGTCCTGGGGTTCTTTCTCCAGGACAAATCAGGCAACCAGTTAAGGCAGGCTAGGCCACCCACTGCTCTGCCAAGCCACTGGCTGCCTCACTGGCCTAATCTTACAGTTTATACTTACTAATAACTACAATTGATAATTAAATTGCAGTAACAGAGTACAAGTCGTTATTGGTCATGGTCAGGGAGGAAACAGAGCAATGGAGGTTAGAATTGGGATTTCTTTCTCTTTCTCCCCTCTATCCTTCTTTCTTCTCCTATGTAATCTTAGGGGGAAGGATGGAGAAAATGAATAAATAAATAAAATTTTAAAAAGAGTGGAGATATAGGGATGATAGGTTAAAAGGTGGATTATTGTATCTCTTTTAGACTAGAAGCAACAACAATTCCCAAATTTTTTACATTGGTTTGGATTATTTAATATTGAAAGAAATGTAAGGTTATTTTGTTCAACTCTCACTTAATGAATTGCACATTTGTAACTCACTTAAAAATGTAAAGTTCTAGTCTTATGAAAGCTACTATTGCAAACTGTTTATTATAATTATAAATGCAAGTTAATAGTCACCTGTAAATAATTTTACTTGTAAACTTGTTAGGTACTAGTTTATTAATTACAGAAATAAGTTATGTTTAGCCTCCTGTATATGTTTTCAAAGTTAAGCAGAAAGTAAATATCTAGAAAAAAAAGCAACATTTGTCTACTCAGATATACTACAGATAGATAGATGTCCTTTAAACATTTTAGAGATCTACAGAACATGGCATTAATGATGTTTTAATAATACAATATTTTTTTCTGGCAGAGACACACATCTTCTGGTAGCATGCTCAATTTACTTCAAAGAAGACAATGGACACCAAAGAACCTTGACCTAGAGAATGCTTCAAATGTGACAAAGCTAGCCACTGGGGGGAAAAAAAATCTGCCTTTACCTCGACTGCTGATAACAGGTTGTCCAAACTGTGGACAAGCAGGACATTGGAAAGTCAATAGACCCACTTGGCAGAGACAAAGTAGGCTAGTCCTTCATAATTCCTGTTTCACAGATAAGTCTGTCAAATACTCTGGGCCTATAGGCCAAAGATTGGATGTTCTAATGATACACAGAAACCTTAGGTGACTGTCCAGGAAGCCAGAAGTCTCTGCAATTTTTTAGTTTTGGAAGCTGCTTACTTTGTACTTCCTTTTTACTTAGGTTATATTTATCCTTCTTAGGTCTCTTATAGGGTTGAAGACTAGATAGTTATAGCCTTACAGTTTTCCGTATTAAAGATTAAAGACACACTATCTTAGGTTATATAATATCTAAGACAATGTTTTAGGGTTTAAAAACATGTTTTTTGGTTGATAAATGCAAGTTATGATAAGAAAGTGATTTAGGTACAGAACTTTGGACTAACCAGGATAGAATAGACAGTGGAGTACTTTTTCCAAGGTTGCCAAATACATAAGGACTCAACATTGTAAATATAATTCTTACTTGATAGTTCTCATAATTGTTCTTATTGTATATAGTTTGTTAATGTTAGAGAAAAAGCCACTATTTGGACTAACATGGAGAAATTAAGTGAGAATTTTGGTTTCTTTAAAATCCTGGTTTTGTTCTGTGAATATGTTTTGGTTTTAATCACAGGTGTGGGATATGGGACTGCTTCAGATTGTCCAGTCATTAATTATGACTTTCTTTTGCACTAGGAAGGACATGATTTTTGCCAGCTGCAGATAGTTTAATTCTGGACACTCTGGAGAGGGCATATATAAGAGAGCCTTGAGAGGGCCTGTGGTAACTGGTGTTCCCCCTGCTGCTGCCCCCATTGCTGCTTGTCCCTTCTACAGTTGGTTCTTCCTGCTATGTTTTCTATTGCTGGTTTGCTTGTTTGCTGGTTTGCTGGATATTCTGACAACAAAGTGTTTTGTGAGACGTTTCCTAGAGAGGTACAACATACACAAACACACACACACACACACACACACACACACACACACACACACCTACTCAGCTCTGAAAGGAAACTCAACACAAACTAAAATAGTAATTATAGTAATTATACTAAAGTACAACTTGGTAAACTAATGAGTTTCTTCTAGGTACTAATGGGAGAATATAAATTTGTAGTTACTGACAGGAACAAGATCCATACAGCATGAGTGATGGCTCATGAAACCCATAACCCTGTTGTATTATACATAACATGCACACAGATGGAGCCTACTCTATAGAGAACTTGGCAACTCTGCCTCTCAGAGTCTCCTCCACCAGAAGTGGTTATTTCCATAAATTTGGAGATGGGCCATCTTAAATCTTACACGTTTCAGCTTTCCCAGACATTTGCTTAGTTCCTGAGTCTCCAGATCTTACTTCTCCCTAGAGGGAATATTTCAATGCAGATGAACTTGTTATACAACAAGGAACAAAATGTTAAGCACCAGAATGTCCTACAAAGATTTGTATAACCAAATGAAGTCAGTAGTCCTTGGCTTTTGGCATTTCTCAACTGGTAGTATGGCAAGTAATCAACCAATTGGAAGACACTTGCCATTCAAGATTTCTCCCCAGCTAGTGAACTGACTCCCCAGACAACTCTTAGTGGAACTTCCCAGTGGGAGCAACAGCAAGAAAAACATCCTCTTTTCTTGCTTTATCCTAGAATACTACTCCAGGTTGAAACTAACCCTGATTCAGGATACTTAGACTGTAGTTCCAGAATTCACATAAATGTTCTTTTCTAGGAACACCTTTAAAATCTTTTTTTTAAGTTAATAAAGTGTTTGAGTTCAAGTAAACTTTATTTTAGTCAATGTTCCCAAAGCATAAGACTAGTGCTTCTAGCATATAGGATGGTACACCAGGAGATGCTTTGAAGTCCTTCATGTAAGGAAAAAAGTGAGAGCTATATTGAGAGAGGGGATGGCTGAGGAAGAGAGAGGAGAAAATAATTTATATAAGTTCTGGTATAATATGTTATTATAATTATTCTATTTTATCTTTATTTCTGTTTATCTCTACCTGTGTCTAATTCACGAAGAGTGCTCCGTTACATATATGCATGTAAAAGGAAAAAACAATGGTACTGGAAACTGTAGATTTGATAAACTATCTGTGATTCATGCATTGATTGGAAGTCCCACTAGGCCTGGTAAGGGGCTACTCTGCTTTCTATCTCGTTTACATTTTCTTGTCTACTTCATCTCTGCAATTAATCCTCAGGACATACTGGCAGGGAAATCAAAATATCAAGAGGATCCTCTGAAACTGCAAATTAATTAATTAATGTAGTTATTAGTAAATATAAACTGTAAGATTAGGCTGGCGGAGTAGCCAGCAGCTTGGCAGAGGAGCGGCGGCATAGCTTGAATGCCTTAACTGGTTGCCTAACTTATCCTGGAGAAAGAGCCCCAGGACAAAGGGTGGTCTACACCACCTATAACCTAAACTCTGTTAATTAATATAAGTTGTTATATTAGGTCAGTAGAATTACCAGCAGCTTGGCGGCAGCTTCACCTCTGCCCCAGGAGAGTCTGTGAGACTGGAATTCCAACGGCTTGGACTGAGGGCCTATAAGCTGCTGGAGTCTTTTCCCCAATAATTAAACACACCAAGACCTTTTAATGTTTTAACGCTTAGCCCTTAGCTGGGCAGACTCTTAATTAGCTACTCTAAGTTAACCTGGATCACCTAATCCCAAACCACCATGTCCCTGCTATTACCTTCCAGCATTCTCCAGATGTCTGATGTCTGTCTCCTTCTGTGTCTCCCGGTGGAAAGAGAGAGAGTCTCTGTGTGCTCTGTGTGTGCCCAGGGTTCCTGTTCTAATCTCTGGAAGTCCTGCCTTCCTATATTCTTTCTGCCCAGCTAATTGGCCATAAGGGACTTTTATTAACCAATCTAGAGAATGCCTCAGAAGGGGCAGTAACCATATCTCAGCATTGAATTCAACCTATCAGAAGCAATGATATTAGACCTTCCTGCAACAATCCTCCAACATAGTTTGAATGAGGCCAGCTTACACTACATGAGACTCTGCCTTAAAACCCAAACTTAAGTCCATGTTCCTGTTCTTTGGTGTCTATTGATTGTAGGATGGTTATTCTGTACTATATGACAAAATCCAGTTATAAATGAATACATGCCATATGTATCTTTCTGGGTCTGGGTTAACTCACTCAGGATGAGCTTTTCTAGTTCCATCTATTTGGCAGCAAACTGCATGATTTCCTTGTTTCTGATAGCTGAGTAGTATTCCATTGTGTAAATGTACCACAGATTTTTTTTTATCCATTCTTACTTGGTTACCTGTTGGTGGGACACTGCACCCTCGTGAACTGCCATGTATGCCTCCTGGGCAAGAGGAAGCTCTTAGACCTCATGTGACTAAGGAACTGAGGGAGGCTGATACATGGAGGCACCCCACACCAGAGGAATGGGATGGGTGGGAGAGGGAGTAGAGGGTGTGAGGGTGGGACTGGAGGGGATGGATGGAGTTGGCGGTAATGGAGACATAACTTGAAGTAATAAATAAATGTTAAAAAAAACCCAAAACCCAAACCTAACATACACACTCCCACCGTCCCATACACACAGAGTGTGTGTATGTGTTAATTTGTCACTTTGCTTCCATAGTGTGTAGATAAAATCTTTATAAATCTCCCTCTCTAACTAACACTGATAAGTAATTATCTTGTATTCCTTAAATATTTACATCTTACCACACAAGGCTATGGTGATGTTTGGTGGTGACCACAACTTGGTGATGTAGAGAGCCACTTTTCTCTTCATACTTGAGCATTAAAGGAAGTATTTGAAAAAAATGACCATAATGTGTAGGCATTATGTCACTGTTACTCAGCTTCCTCTATTGGCTTAAGATATCTCTGCTATTGTTTCCATTCCTTTGGTTTATATGCATGGTTTCATTGTATCCATGGAGATCCTTGCTACGTAAACCTGTAAAACTTACTTCAATTCATCCAGATGCACCCTTCACAAAGCAAATCTCTTTCTTCCTTTACCTCAAAAACACAAAGGGAATCACCAGAAATAGTTTAAAAATTTCTGTAGAGTTTGTGAATTCTGCTCTTCTATATTTTTAACATTAGTACATAATCCAGGAACCAGATAAAATAGAGGCAGAAGCAGAAAG
>CAJQZJ010032746.1:4017215-4072785 GCA_907164525.1 Lophiomys imhausi
TAGTACATAATCCAGGAACCAGATAAAATAGAGGCAGAAGCAGAAAGTGTCTGTTGGCCAAACCAATAGAAAAACCTGTAAATCATTTTAATATTTCCCTGGCAATTAATAAATTAGTATATTGTTCATATGTCCAAGAAATTGTGACAGATGACTTTTATTTACAGAATTACTCTTAGTGAACCAAACTCTAATGAAGAGCTGAAAGAAAAAGTCTACAGAAAGAGTTGTAAAATTTATCTATTCAAATTTGAAAACAATGACCAGAATAACCAGTAGTGTCTTTAAAATGTTCCTCCTCACAAAGCATCTGAATGATTCCACTTCTGATTTGATTCCCTTTGAGATTGTTCACTGCATTATCCTGTATGTATTCAACAATTTTACACCCCTAGTACAACATGGGGTTGTATATATAAAGATGAACACAAATATTTCTCAGTGATATTATTTATGAAGGGCATTTATGACAAGTGCCTTGCCTTTCTAACAAATTAACTGCAGCTCCACCCTACAAACTAAGAGTCTGTCAATACATTCTTAGGGAGCAGCCCAATGCCATTTCTTTTTGTAATCTTCCTTTAAAACTTTATTTCCTTGCAGTAAAAATGTAAGACTCTTTAAGAGTCTGTTGGCAATTTGATCAACCCTCTGCCAGAGCATTTATCTCGTTGCTCTCTAGTTACTTGTTTGATTAGATTGTGGGTTCTTCTAGGACTGAAATGGACTTTTGTTTGTTCCCTGAAGTTCTCAGCATAGTGATTGAAGAAGCATGTTGTTTGGTAATGATATTTCCTGGCAATGTGGTGCTCTTAAAGTCTGCTTTTAAAATGTGTAAAATTCTTATATTTTTATGTGAATGTCAATATTATTATGTGAATGTCAGTTTTTTAAGCTTATTGGTAAGACAACCAATGACAGTAAAACTAGCTCAGAAAGCATTTGTGTAGCCAGATGCACATGTATGTATGCATTTGTGTGTGTGTGTGTGTAATCCTTTACAGAGAATTAGAAAAACTTTCTATATTTAATTCAGTCCTTACACTATAATAAGTCATCATCTCTGGAGCTATCTCTTCCAAAGTATAGGAACTAATTTCTCTTTTGAAAAAAAAAAAAAACTCTATGCAGTTAGCATATGACTGAGGTCTTGGGTGGGAAAGAACAATTTTATCTGAGCACATTTCCGTAGAAAACCTTCACATTTGGTGCCTGAACATTATCAAAAAGGTATTTTGTTTTAATTTTTAAAAATTTAAAACTTGTTTAAAATTAAAAATAATGGCATCCTGTTTTCCCTTCCCCTTTTTCCTCTCCAACCTCTCCTTATGTTCTTAACATTGCTCCTTCTCAAATTTATAGTTTCAAAGTCATTCTATTTCTTTCAGCTTTGTTATATTTGTGTATACATTTATAATCATATATAGGACTAAGTATATAAATACAACTTTCTCATTACTTATAATCTTACTGGTATGGATATGATTTTAGGGTTCAGCACTTGGTATTGGGTAACCAATTGGGAAAATGCAGAGAACAGGTGACCAAGTGGCTGTGTGTGCCCGGCCCCAACTAATAAACCTGCAGCACAACTCCAGCACCTAAGGCTCAGATATCATACTTAAAGAGGGGCAAAAAGACTTTAAAAGCCAAAGAATAGAAGTTTACCATTAGATTGTGTCTACTATAAATGCCACAGAAACTATACCCACAAAGCCTCGATAACATGGCTTCCTATACAATATCTGAAAAAGGATGGCACCAATAGACATGGCAGAACACAAGAGGAAAGGATCATGAAACATAGACAAATCTTGCAGGCAACCAAGAATGCTGAGAGCTGGGAAATAGTCTTCTCCTGAGTGTTTCCTATGTTTTTTAAAATTTATTCAATTGTGTGTGCGGAGGAAGAAACACAAATGTTGTGTCATTGGAAGGAAGAAAAAGGATAGCTTATAGGTGTCAGCTCTCTCCTTCTACCAACTAGGGACCAATCTCAGGACATCATGTTTCTCAGCAAGTGTCTTTACCTACAGAGTCACCACATTCACTCCTATTTTTTTACTTAAAAGAAAACCAAACAAAAATCAGTAAGACACAAATGCCAAAACAAAACAGATAAGTCCCTAAAATCCCTATTGAAGTCACCATGTACTTCAGACACAGGACTTAGAGGCTCCTGATCTGGAGTTGGCATGTGATCTCCTCTGTGAGGCTTAGTTTTCATTGTAACTGGGGGCTCTATGAAAACTTCCAAAAGAAGGAAACAAACAATATACCCAGGTTCAAACTGAATACATCAAGTCATCAGTGACAGAATCACCACAGTGACTGTTTTAATGCAGATCTGAGGAGGATGGGCATCAGCGTTCTTTCATTCGAAAAGCTGTATTCTCAGCAAATGGCATAAAGGATGGGAGAGAAGGTTTGAGGAATGGGACTGAGAAAGTAAAGGCAGAGCTATGGCAATTGTCACAAATGTGAAGTGATTCCACTGCTGGAATTCTGGCTGCTGGATTCTTTCATAGGCATGGCTGCTCTTGGGGCCATTACTTCTGCTTTCATAGTACACTGCTTCTCGGCCTTCTCTTGGTATAGAATCATCCCTAAGCTGCTCTAGTTTTGTATCCACTGGGAACATATATTAGTATCTTTGTCTTAGTTTTCTACAAGCTCACAAAACAGGTTACATATCCAAGGTTAGAAAAGCATTTGAAAACTGATGGGACAGAAAAGAAGAAATAAAGCAGTCCACTCTGCACATGTCATCTGATATCTACTGATTTAGATGCTTAGGAGGTTTAAGGACTCCAGTGTTTTGCAGCAACAAGTCTTGAGTAATCCTATAAGTATAAATCATGCAGTAAAAACCACATTGCTATGAAAAATAAGGTAATGAGGTTAGAATCCCAGATCTCAAAAATTTCCTTAGATAAGAGGCTAATTAAGGCAATGGTACTGCTTGTTATTTCATAAATGATCAAGAAATCCATAAATATGGTATGAGGAGATGCTTCAAGCAGTAATGTACTTGCTGGACAAGCATGGGAACCTGAGTTCAAATTGTCTCACCCACACAAAAATCGAGGAGGGGTAACACACCCAGTGCTGGGGAAGCCAGAGCAGGGGGTTCCCTGGGGCTTGCTGACCAGCCAGCCCAAACTAACCTGTGAGCTCCAGTCCAATGAGAGGCTCTATTTCAAAACAAGGTGGATGGTTCCCGAGAAACAACATCTCAGGTATGTCTTTAACATCTTCATGCACTTGATTGCACAGGAGCGCGCGCACACACACACACACACACACACACACACACACACACACACACACTCCTTACATGTTACAATAGAAATGACCTTCAATCTTGAAATTCCGACTTGTAGAAGTAGACAGAGGAAAGTTATATATTGTGTTATAAGTAATATGGTTAAGTTTATCTGAAAATGAGAGGAAAGCTGTCATAACAGATGTGGGTATTTGATGCAGTGAGATAGCTGGTGGAAATTTCAAGTGTATGTTTGCTGACACTTTGGAGCTCTGCTCAGTGATGCAGTCTGCATTTGCCTATGTGTTTCAGAAGGCAATCACCCAGAAACAAAAGGTAAATCTGCATTATACCAGAAAAGTTGGGATAAAAGCACACATTTAAGAATAATACAGTGTTGTGTGATTCTACTACAAGTTCAAGTAATAAGACTGATGATTTTAAACCTTCTCTGACAATCTTATGTGCTCTTTCTGGTAGTCTCTATGAGGAGGATCTGCCAGTTTCAGATTCTCTTTCATTTGCTGATAAGAGTGCAAGAGGAAGCTCTTAGCCCTCATATGACTGTTGAACTGAGAGGGTTTGATATATAGGGACACTCCACATTGGAGGAGTGGGATGGGTGGAGGAGGGGGGAGGGGTGGGAAGGTGGAAGGTGGAACGGGGAGGGGTAGAAGGAGGGCACTGTGATGGAGATGTAACTTGAAGTAATAAATAAAAAAGAAAAAAAAAGAGGCATGGGAGGGAGAACAGTTTCTCCTTTTCTCTCCTGCACAATTCCTTGTTCTTAAGTTGATTTGTATGCCTTCTCTTTAGACTGATGCATGGCAGCTCTGATTATTTATTCACTCCCATTCAAAGAGACCCAGCTCTCCAACCTCATAGAGTACTGGATCTAACTTTATCTTCACGTTATTACCAAATTCTTCTGCAATTTTTATCTTGTTTGTTTGTGACTTAATTTACACCTTGATCTCTTTGATCCCAACCCATTTAAGATCTCTACCCAATTTTCTTTAAGCCACTCCCAATGTCCTCATCTGTCTTGATCTTTTTTTTTTTAAATCATGGATCTCTATTCCATCTTAGATAGTCTAGGTATAGTTTATGGCTTTTAGTCTTTAGATTCCTCAGGGAAAATGTAAGTCTGAATATGTGCTCCATAGTTTTAACAATGTTCTTTCATTTTGATCCTCTTATTTGACATTTTGAAGGCTCCTTATATGACCATCAGAACCCAATCTTGACCAGCACATTTTCTTGCTTTAGCTAATGTAAATAAGAAGAGGAGGTTAGAATTCAAAATCTGCTTGCCATGCTGCAGACTTACATTTTCTTCAAATGAAAAACTTTATAAATGGCCTTTTAATACAAAGCCTTTCCTTCCGCAGTTTGGTCCCAGCTGCTGTGTTTTTTAACTTTTCATTCTGTTGGATAGATTAAAGACAGAGGATCATTATAAACCTTGTAAGAACCCAACGGATTGCAGTCAGATTAAAGGCTATTTATTCTGTACTTTGTTTTTCTTTTGGTCCTTATTTTCCGATTGAACATAAGGTATCTGCAGCACAGATTGCTTTCAGAAAGATGAATTTGACTAAAAATCATACTATGCATCCATTTAATAAGCATTAGTTTTTGAATGCCTCATATAACTTAGAGACTTTGATAGTGCAGGGAACATACAAATGAATGCAAAAAGGTTTTGTCTAAAAGAACAGCAATGGATTACATGTATGACATCTTCTAAGACAGAAGATAACATTACTCCAGATGTTGGAGGTATTAACAATTGACACTTCTCAGCTGAATGTTCACTGGATTTGTACATAGTTGCTAAAAGGCACCTTTCCAAAGTCAGGATCACTTTTCAAGGCTACGGACATTTATTGCCTTTTCCTAACTTGGATATCTCTGAAATGCCATCTAAACTCCAGAGCTCCCCCTAAAATTGTTGGGAATTTTATTGTAATTAAATAAATCTACATTCCAACTTCTTTTTCTGTCTCTCCTGCTTGCTTCACTCCCCATCATTTCATCAACAATTGTTGATTCAAAAATTCATACTTTCCTATAAAGTTCCTGAGTACACAATACTAATTCAGAGTCTGATTTTGAAGAAAGATGTCTAATGAGAGATTTCACAATCTGTTTGGCATTTATAGCAAAATATCACTTAGATATTTTGAAAACTACTCTGCTCTAGTAAGGATGCAAGTACCACAGACTCAACCTAGATTACAGGATCAAGAAGAGATAGAACAGCATTGACTATAGAGAGAGGAGAGAGTTAGGTGTTGTGTGGAGACATTCTAAAGTATGTACAGAGGAAGAGACTTATAGGAGAGCTTCATGCATTTCAGGAAGCTTTTGACCAGCCATGGTGACTTAAACCTCTGAGAAAGAATAAAAATGGGAAGAGCACATTACAAAGAGAGAGAAAAACCAGGCCTCAGGGTTCTACATGTTGAGGAAATTGCATTCCACTCTAAGAATAACAGAGCTGCAGCCATTTTAAGCAGAAGAACTAGGTTCCATTGGCAAGTTTCCACATGATTTGGAAGAAAGTGAGGATGGGGAAATGAAGGCCTTTAAAGTGGTTGTGGTAATTTCAGTAGAGGAAGGTGGATATTTTGAAGACAAGGAATTCCTGTGTTCATTGGATATAAAGGAAAAGATAAGGTGGCATACAGACTATGGTATTAGGAAGCTCAAATGCAAGAATATATGAGGGATCTATGGTCAAGTATAATGTATGATGTATACATGCGAGAAAAAGAAGTAAAGGAAATGTTTATTTTTTATTATCTTAAAAGATGACTGGAAATTAAAGACTTGGGAGAGTTTAAATTAATTTACAATTTAACTTCTATATGTAATAGAATATAATTTCAGTTATGATGTCTTCATGATATCAATTATATTGAAATTATTTAAAAATTTTCCATATATATCATGCTAACATCTGAAAATTTCCTGTTTTAACATTTGTGGCTTCTTAAATATTTTCATGCCTTTTCCTTTCTCAAAAAGACATTGTTCAAAAACTAATAATAATAAAATGTAAACAGTAGTCCAGTTCCTTAATACTTGTGTTACAGTAAGTTAAAGCATGTTAGCAAATATATTCATAAGAAAGATTCTATAATCTCTCACAGGATTGCATATTACTTCACTCAATATCAAATGTTTGTTTTTCAGTCAATATTATTTTTTAAAAATATTTTAGCCCAAAGAGCCTCCAGCCCTAATAGGTATTTCTATAATACCACTCTTGTACCTAAGGTTCCAGGTAAAATGTGCATGTGGTGTCAGGAAGATGGTAAGTGTTATGGTACTAGGAAATCTGTTGGGAGATCTTTATCTCTTAGAGCTGACGGGGAAGCAAAACTCAGCATACCACAACAATATGGCAGCCTAAGCAAGACTTTAGCAAAGACAAAACCAATAAGCATATTAACGTGAGGGGGGTACATTTCAAGGGGCCCTACACCCAGCTAAAGAAGTATAGGCAATTAAGAACTGCTGAGAGAGGGACAATCCATCTTACCCAGGGATGAGACACCTTATTAGTCACCTAATATGAAGTGGTCAGCCCTGAAATAATATATCTTACAAGTCACATTAATCAGACTCAGCATGTTGTTTACATACATACATACATACATACATACAAACATACATACATATTAAATGTGTGTGTCTAACAATAATAATAAAAAAGCAAAGCCATAAATTTGAGAAGAAGTAAAAGGAAAAGATATTGAAAGAGTTGGAGAAAGGAAAGTGAAGGAGTGAAATCATGTAATTATATTTTAATTTAATAAATTAATAAAATAAAAATTAACATATTTAAAAAATATAATTTGGTAGTATATTTTAAACCCATTACTAACAAATAAACTTATTCTATGAAAAATTTAAAGTTATAATTCCTAGCTAGATTCTTTCTTAAAAATTTTTCCTAGCTAGACTCTTAACCCACACATTACCTATATTTCTTATTTTCTAATAAACATATATGTATATATACATATATATGGCTACAAAAAATTTTATTTGTGTGTGTGTGTGTGTGTATGTGTGTCTGTGTGTGTGTGTGTGTATATGTGTGTCTGTGTGTGTGTGTGTGTGTGTGTGTGTATTCCAACTGTGTGTAGGAGCCTGTGAATACTAGAATGAGCGTAAGATTTCCTGGAACTGAAGATAAAGGCTGTTGTACATAACCTGCTGTGAGTACTGAGAACCAAACTGAGGTCTATGGAAGAGAAGCAACTGCTTGTAACTACTGAGTCAATTCTGCAGTTCCAACCAATATTGCTTTAATTCACATGTATATATTGCACCACACATTCCAAATAACCTACAATCCTGAAATTTTTGTCTTTGTATTATGCCCTTTCTCATTTTATGTGAAAAAAATAACATGCATTTAACTCAATATAGAATGTATGGTACATTAGTGACTATTAAATGTTATAATTTTCATCAAACAATTAAAAAAGGCAAGATGTTCTAATTGTTGTTTTAAATACATTCAACCAATAATTAAACACAGATACCACCACCATAATTTGAAACATAAAAGAACAGAATTTCACAAATATTCTCATCACAGTCACTGTTATTGATGATCCATCTGAGTTTCATTTCCTGACCGAGAAACCTTCTTGGTCAATTTATTTCAACATAATACCATTTGATTTGGTGTGGTGGTAATTAATCCTGTAATTGTCCATGGCATGCCAGGAATAATTCAGTTAATTATGACAGTATGCCTCACTTTGATATGCTCCTTGATGTCAAGATACCCTTTGCATGCATTGGGAAGGAAAAATATCAGTTTTCAATTTCAATTCTAGATGTGAACTATTAAAAAATGTGTAATGTACATATATATATATATACTAAAAATATAAAAGAAAGACATTTTTGTTTCCTCTCCATAGAAAGTCTGCTTATCTAATTTGATACATTATAACCTTGCCCTTTTAATTGACCCATCACATCTAGTTCTTTAGAAACTCCAAAGAAGAGTGATTTTTACTGAGTATTGGCTTCAATTAAATACTGTAGTATAATAATTCAACTCTGATCATATTAAAAATGGAAATTCATTTTCCTCATCTCATATATAGAAATAAATCTAATGTCTAGCAATCTCATATAGTCATGAGATTAAATACTGTGAAGTTAAGTTAAAAGTTGTGATGATGTATGTAATAACTTGTTAATATAGATCTAAATTTGATTAAAAGATTTGGGGCTGGATATGCCTGAATGAATTCCATAATATATAAGCCTATCAATAAAATAATGAAGTATGGATTGTTACATTCTAACCCACACAATGGGTTACTTTGGTTCACCATAGAAACAGAAAATATAATACTTGCTATAAAATATAATACTGTGGTCAGTGGCTGCAGTATCTTCCCATAAGGAGAAGTAGCAGAAGGTTGTTTTACAGTTAGTTTCCTTACTCTTTTCTAACTTAACAATGAAGAAATAGCCAAGTGCTTGATAACCAAATTAACACTCATCAAAGAAACAGTAATGTGTATTAATTGGCTATGGCCAAAGCACTACTTAGAATAGCATAGTAATTTTAGTGTATATTTTTGATGAGTTAATATGTTCATTAATTCTATTCTCTGTTATTTTCTGAAATAGTCATATATTAATATATCTCATGTTCATAGTATTATAATGAATACATGATAAATTATACCTATTCTCACTGAAAGATGGCTAACACACAATCCTAATTTAAAATATACAAAACAGAAATATGCAATATGCAGAAAAATCAAACAACAATAGGCCATTCAAAATATCACATGAACTTATTAAAGTAATATGCTAAGAATTTACTGCAGATACTTACTGATGTTAGAGCATAAAATGGTTGGGTAGTGGAGGTTACAATACACTATGCAAATCCAAGGCCAAGAGCAGCAAAGTTCTAATGTGTACAAAAGGATATTTACTGCAATCATGCCTGGCACTCCGCATACCCATAAGAAGTCCAGCTCACAACTTCTTGTATAGTGTGGGAAGAGAAGACTGAGATATATGCCTAGTGTTACAGCATTTTGGCTGGTTCCATTGAAGATTGCTTTCTAGCCTGCCTAATTTGTGTTGCTGATGGGAAACTGGCCTGCTTCACCTTTGGAAGGGCTGCTGAGAACAAAAACAGCTCATTGCACTTTAGACAACTGGTACTCCCACAGAAACAGTCAATGTTCAGCATGACTCTTCCCTGATGCTCTTTCCTCAGGTGTAAAATAGAGGACAGGAATGAACATCCAGTTCTCTGGATTTTAGAGAGCTTTTTTTTTTTTTTGGAGTCTCATTTGCCTGATCTAGAGTACTGATGGAGCCAGAATTTTGGGGGTGCCTGCAAACTTCAAAGAACAAAACAGCTCAGTGGTCTGAGTCAAGAAAGCCTGGACTATCACAAGCAGACATCTGGGAAAGAAAGATTGCAATGTTTGAAAAAGTAATTACATCTCTCATTCTAGGATGTAAAAACATTGACAAGTCAAGAGAAGAATGATTCCAAGATGTTTGTTGCAACCAAAAACTGTAGGCAGGCTAACAGATGAAGGGTTCCCTCCATAGGAATAACCAAAAGAAGATTGAGAGAAAGAATAGACAGATAATGAAAAATAAGCTATGCAAATAAATAAGAACATATAACCCTTACACTGGACAGTGGAACTTTCAAACTAAACTAGAAACTTCCTACAGTTAAATTCATGCCATTCAAGACTTCTACATATTACTGGAAATCATACATAAAGTGAAGTTATAACTCAAAAACATAATAAGTAAAAGATTAACCATCAATTTCATTTCTCCATCCTACAAGTGTACAATCAGAAATGTAAGAAGATAGTTGTTCCCTTTTCAATAGCACCAAAAGGAGAAACTAGGAAGAAGGATCTTAATCAGTACTTGTATGATGAAAACAGCAAAAACATGCCTAAAATGTTCTTGGCACCCACTAGATAGTATGGTGAAGGAAATAACTAACCCTCACATATGGTGGAATACATGTATATTCACACACACAGTGACACACACACACACACACACACACACACACACAGTAACTTAAAAAGGAGGTTGAAGTGATTTTTGGGAACCTGTGTATTCACATGCAAATGCAGGAAGATGAAATATTTCACATTATATGAAAAAAATCAGTCAACGTATAGTTCTGAAAAGACATCAAACTCTAAAACTAGTAGAAAATAGATGTTCTGTGATACCAGATTTTGTACTACAAGCACAGATACAGCAAAAACAGACAAGACTTTAATATCCTCAAAAACTTGTCTCACACAGGAAATAAGACAGTTAAAAGTAACCCACAGCAAATGGAAAGGCTATGTGCAAATGTGCTGTGTGATAAGGGGTTAATACTCGAACTATGTTGATGCCGTCATTTCTATCATCTCTATTATCACCTCCACACTGCCAATACAATTTATTTAAAAATAGGAAAAGGACAAGCATGAATGTTTCGTCAGAGAAAATATGTTAATATCCAGTGAGAATAAGGAAAGATATTCAAAACTACCTGCAATTAGTGAAATAAAAATAAAAATTACAATCATACATTATTTTATATCTGCTAGAATTTGGGGTTGAATTTCATGAATTAAATGAGTACTATTAAAAAGTTTCAAGAGTGGGCAAGGATGTTGAGAAGTTAGAACTCAGGTATATTGATGGATATTAGTTGATATTTCTAAAATGTTCTAGCACTGATGAGAAATAATATGAGTAATCTTAAAAATACAGAAAAATGTATAACCTAGAATCTGCATTTAAGCTAGTAATCTTATCTCCATGTATAGCTACAAAAAGAGCAGCTCAAAGAGATTGTTTTATACCTATGATCATTATAACATTTTTCACAACAGTCAAGAGGCTGAAATATCCCAAATGCCTATTGGCAGCTAAATGTATAAAGAAAACATTTTATGCACATACAGTGGTGTATTATTAAACCATAAAAAGAAACCCTGTCAAATGCAAAGTCGTAGATGAATCTTAAGGAGACTAAAGCAAATATAAAGCAGTCACAAAAAGAAAAAATATTACATAATTTCACTTATATGTGGCCTCTAAAGTAGTAAAACTTTGAAATAGAGAAAGTAGTGCATAGTTACTGGAAGCTAGCATAGGTAGAAAGAGGGAGCATCTCTCTGCATATAGTTTTAGATTTTCAAGAGCAGAAGTTTCCAGTGATATCTTTTACAATACACTGAATATAGTTAGGAAGATGAATTTTCAATATGAGCATTTGCAATTAAAAAGGAAAGAAAGAATGATCAAAGGTATGATTGAATGGCAAAAACACAAAATAACTAAAACCTATAATGACAAAGGAATAATATTTAAATTTCAAGATGGTTGACTTTGAAATTAAAATTAAAAGATGCGTTAAATTAAAAAGGTATTGTGGATCTGGAGAGTGAATTTTGGAACTGGAAAATTGGCTGTATAAATCATTAATCATACAGCTAAGTGACATGGGGGGGATTAAACTATAAAGAGTCCACACATATGGAGGACAGAATGGAATATCTAACAAAAACATAGTCTAAGTTTTTGGAGAAGAATAGGCAAGGAGGCAGATACGAGGCTTAGAAAGTTGTTTTAAAAGAATTGCTGAGATAATTTGTTATTACTCAGATTCAGAAAACAGAGTTACAAGTCGATTAGATATAAGCAAATTAACACTGACATCAATTATTGAAATAATAGAACCATAGGGTCAAATAAGTCTTCCAAGCAAAGAAAAATTGTATCTTAAAAACAAGCAAAACCTGCTAAGAAATAACATAAACTTAGCTGGTATCCTAAAAAAGTTAGAAGCCCTGGAATTGTAATAATATCTTCAAAAGACTTGGGTGTTACTTGCCTTTACAGGCTATTAAATTAAAATTAGACAAGACACATTGTCTTTATTCTTCTCTCATATAATACATTCTGATTGCAGTTTCTCCTCCCTCTTCTCTTCCCAGTCTATCCTTCACACCTCCCTTCTCTCCCTGATTTACCCCTCTTCTGTTTTCCTTCAAAAAAGGCCGGCCATCCAGGGACATCAACCGATCATGGCATATTAAGTTCCAATAAGCCTAGGCACATTCCTTCATAGTAATGTTGAGTGTGGGAACCCAGCAGGAAGAAAAGTCTCCAACAAATAGAAAAGTGTCAGAGACAGTCCCTGCTCCCACTGTTAGGAGTCCCACAAGAACACCAAAGTACACACCATAACATACATGCAGAGGAGCTAAGGAAGACCCATGCAGGCTCCCTGATTGTTGGTTCAGTCTTGGTGAGCCCATTTGAGCCCTGGTGAGTTGATTCTTTGAGTCTCCCTGTGGCACACTTGACCCCTCTGGCTCCTAGAAACCTTTCTTCTTCTCTTACACAGAGCTCTGCCTAATGTTTGCCCTTGGGTCTCTGCACCTGCTCCCATCGGTTGCTTGATGAAGCCTCTGTAATGATGATTATGTTAGTTTCTGATCTATGAGTATTGCAGAGTAACATTAAGAATCATTTCATTGACTTTTCTCTTTTTTGGCTGCTCATGTTTGCTTCTATTCTACAACCAGTCCTCCAGCCACTGGTTCCCGGCCCTGGAGGGAGTATCAGGGTGGGCTCCCTCTTGTGGCAGGGTCTGAAGCTGGATCAATCATTGGCTTGCCACTCCCACAATTTCTGTGCCATCTTTACCCAACACAACTTGTAGGCAGGACAAATTGTAGGTCGAATGTTTTATAGCTGGATTATTGCTGCAATTCCTCCATTGGAAGCCTTGCTTGTTTACAGAAGATGGCCAGTTCAGGCTCCATATCCCTCATGGATTCCTGGGAGTTTTCATTACAGTATTTTTCTTCTTCACCTCCAAAATGCCCCCCAATTTCAGTTATCTTTCTCAGGACTCTCTGTACTTCACCTGATTCCTCCTGTTCCCAGTCCCACCTGCCCCCAGTCTCCTACTCAGGGAGGCCCATGCACTGCCCCCCACTCCCCAGCCATTCTTGTTAATCAAGAAGGATTTTAATTCAGTTTTTTATATTCATTAAAAATCACCCTTAAATGAACCAAAAGAGTCACCCAAAAGGCAATCCATAGAGCAATACACATTATATGGATCTACATACTGGATATATGAGGAATTCCAACAACTACAGAAGTAAAAAGCAGAAAAATGTTTTATATAGAAAGTTAACTAAGGCATAGTGATCTGTCACTTAGCATATGAATATGTAGTCATTATAATAAATCAACAATATAATCCAAATAAGTAAAAATGTGTAAATAATGACAGTTGTTAGAAAATCTGCAGATCTATTTGAGCTTTCTTTAGGAGGAAGGAAAAGTACATTACAATGGAAAACAAAGCAGGATGTAAAGGACCTTATTTGGTTCTAGCCTGTCATCATTTCACATTAAGTTTATCTACATATGGTACCCATTTTCAATTATTTGAGTCTACCTCTCTTTATTAGTTTAGAGCTTTTATTCAAGTCTTATGAATATAGTTTTCTTTCATTTATCAATTAAATTGACTAAAACATATGCCTAGCTTTCTTTTTAATGTGCTAAACAGAGCCTGTAGCATATATTCATTTTTATATAATACGAGAGTTATAATTTTATCAAATTCTGAAAATTATTCTAATTTTGAAATATTGTAGGTATATAACCTATGGCTGTAATTTAAGAAAACTATTTGGAAGTTTCAGCTTAAGCTGGTATCATAATATCTTGTGTATACTTGTTTACACAATATTTAAACCTGCTTATCATCCACGAGAAAATGTTCACAAAAAGACAACTTTTAATAGCCTATGGCTATACAGAACTTACATCTCAATAACATCCTAATTAAGTAAGCAATTGTGTTATAATATAAAATACATATAATTAGAAATCTGAGAGCAAGTAAGATATATAAACCCTCTATTGACATGGTAGGATGGTACAATCATGATATTGACTGAAAGAACCCCAAACCAGGGATTATACACATATTTCTATTCTACTATATTTCATATTTCTATTCTACTCTTATCTACAACAATGGGTAGAACTAATAATTAGTGTTAGGGAGCCATGGAAGATGACTGTTCTTTTATTGGACAAATGTTATAATATCTGGAAAAGAACCTTAGGGACTATTCTAGGTTACATCCATATTCTGTTTACTATTTTTTGTTATATATAATTTTTATGAAATGCCAATCTGGATTTACATGTGTATGTTTCTTATTCCTTTTTCTACTCAGCAAAATAGTCAGTGGTTCACTGTTTAATACACATATCTGATGTGAAAAAAAGCCTAATGTTTAACTCAGACTTTGACTTAAAAACATACAAATTAATATCTGAGTCCAGAACACAACTGAACTTAAAATGAATAAGATGTAAGAAAAATAATGGGCAAATTTTAATATGTAGGATAAATTGTCACAAATATTGGCCAACTTTGTTCAAACCATAGACTGTAAAAAAAAATGCACAGAGGAGTAAGAGCATACACAGCAGAAGAAAGTTCTGAAAGTTAAAATTGTCCTTAGGTTTATCTGTAGACTCCACCTTCTTACAAGGAGTCCCTACTAATACAGTATCATGAGTATTGGTACTTTATGTACATATGTCTATGATACCTTTTCGAACATTTGAGAGGACAGTGATGAATTCCTGGAGAGAAAAATCTATAATATTTATGGTAGGAATTCAAATAAGAGAGAACTCAACTGGAAAAGAAAACTATAAAATCCCCTTGAAAGTGGTGTATCTGTGTATTGATAGATCCAAAAAACACTGAGCATTTTCTTCCGGTCTGAATCTAAAGCCCAGAGAAGAGTTAGAACTAGAAGTCAGTAAATGTCAGAGTGGACGCACAAATGAATGCCTTTATTTCTGTAGCCATTGAACATGGAAGGTGAAAACAGAAACTTTTATCATCCTACTTTACTCTCTGTTGCTGTGATAAAACCTCTATGACCAAAAGTAAATTGAGGAGGAAAGAGCTTACTTGGCTGATACTTCTAAGTCATAATCCATTACTGGGAGAGGACAGGGTGGAAATGCAAGCAGGAACTGAAATAGAAACGTAGTGGAGAAGCACTTCTTACTGGCTTGCTCAGCTAGCTCTCTAATTCAACTCAGGCCCACCTGCCTAAGATTGGTGCCACCCACAATGGGCTGCACCCGCCCCCACACATCAATAAAGACTGTCTCTCACAGAAAACACCCACGTGCCAATCTGATTGAGGCGTTTCTTCAACTCTAATAAACTTCAATAAAGTTCCCTCTCTCCAGATGACTCTAAGTTGTGTCAAATTGACAAAGAAAAAAAATTAGTAATTGAGTAATTAATGTCCTCAGTATCTTCTGGTTTTAAAATATTTAATGTGATATTGATTATGTGCTTTTTAAGCACCTTCTAACAATATTAACAGAATACAATGTCTGTATAACCCCGGTCCTAAGCATATTCATATGCTGTAAATATTCCTTTGGGTCTACTTTTATGTTTTACATAGGTCTTCCTTAAAACCAAAACTCAAGTCATGGATTTAAATGAGATAAAAGTTGGACTTTATTTTAGAAATCCTTTCTCTTTATTCAGCAATCAGAGTCAGTCCTTTTTTTCAGAATGATTCTTTGTGAAAAAGACACAGAGACCTAGTTTTCTTCTCTGTTGTGTGTGTGTGTGTGTGTGTGTGTGTGTGTGTATATGTACATATGTAAATGAAGGTGTAGACCAAGGTAACCTGAAGGTATTAAGTGTTCTGCTCTATCATTCTTTGATTTATTTTCTTTAGACAGGACTTCTCATTGAACCTAGTGTGAGGTTGGTGGACAGCAAGACCCAGTGACCCTATCTCCATGGGCTGCTGCACTTGGGTTAAAGGAACAGAACTAACTGTGCCTCATGTTTTTATGGGCATGTTGGGGCTTTTCACTAAAGGTCCTCAAACTTGCAAGTGCTCTTGCTTCTTGCCTGCTAAGTAACTCATCTCCCCAGCAAAATTTCCTCCTTTTATCTTCACAAAATTCCTGTGAATAAGCATCACCAACATCATCCACTCTGAAGCGTAGCTGGCCTCAGGGATGTTTTGAGCTCACAAATTGTCACACAGCTAGTTAAACATGTGAGCTTCTTCTATTAAGACACCTGTCCACAATGAACATGGCCTTCCTACATTAGAGATAAACAGAAAAAGAGAAGCCTTTACTTAGTCTAGACAACCAGAGTTAATATTAGACCACCCATTAATGTGCAATGATTGAGTTATGTTCCCATTTTTACATTTTTCAAAGAAGAATAGTGAATGATTATAAATTTAAATGTAGGCACTCAGTTTCATATGAAACAATTAAACACTGGAGAAATACAAATGGATACCTGGTAAGATGAAGGCAGCAATCCACAGATTATATGTGCCTTGAAAACAGCACACCAGTTACACTGAAAATACTAAAATAATTTTCATAGGAAAAGTGGAATTAAGTCTCATGTACTGAGAATGGTTATCTTATAAAAATCACTTAATGAAATGATGCATTAAAAGGTAAGTTGTTAAAAAAATTATCTAAAGTCCCAGAGCTTTTCAAGTTGATGCTAATTGGTAGAAAATGTATTTCAGCCATTCCAGAGGATCATTCGAGTGCTCTTTTAACAAACACAGTTTGACATTATATTTTAAAATTTAAAATAAGCAAAACTTTCTTTCAGCCTTTAGCAATGGCATTAGTGCCGAGGTATACATCTAGTCTGAGAGCTAGTTGGATGGGAGAAGGTAAACCTGAGGACACTGTAGGAGGATTGTGCTGACATTTTCTAAGCTTTTAGAATCAGAAAGCTGTAGGTGGCTGCCAGTTCATTTGTCTTACAAACAGAGCATATGTTCACAGACTGGTGTCTTATAAACCTGAAGGCATCAACTGCAATCGTCACTAACTCCAACCCAATATTTGTTTTTCAATCATTTCTAACCCAAAAGGCCTGGGTGATACAAACCCAATTTAAAGGCTAACAAAATTGTCTTCTCCTCTCTGTATTGCAGCACATGATCCAACTCCTATACAGGAGACCTTCACTGTCTCTCTGAGCTGAAACACTCACTTTGTATCAGCTTTTCAATACAAGCCTAAAATCAGTGATGCCGAAGACTCAGATGTGTTTGTGATGCCTGATTAGTTGAATTGGTCTGTGCGTCTCCTGGTATTGCACTGTACTCAATTGTATTTTCTCTGATGCAAAAGGAATGACAAGTTGTTTGCTTAACACAGATACCACAGGTCTGACCTGACAAAGGGACTGAAACAGTAGCCCTTTGTGGGAAATTAACTCATTTTCCTTTTCTCTAAAATGATACTATGATGATCTCTCATTAGGTGTTTTTTTTTAATAAGGATTAAAACAACCAACAGATACTTTGATAAATTACATCATATATGCCAACTTCCTTCATCAACAGATAATGATTTGATTAGCTTTCCTTAGCCAAAAGCTCAGAACTAAGCTTTCTCTCTTGGGGGAGGGGGATAACAAGTAGATTTTTCAGCATTTCCCTTAACTGTTTTTTTTATTTTTGCCAAAATAAATTATAGGGATCATTTGGCTCTTTCTTAAAAGATGGGACACTAAGAAGTTTGGTTCATCGCTATCATCTTTCTCTCAGAGTCCTCTCATCTGTCACAACACAGTAGTTATGAAAAATGAAACCATAAATTCAATTTAGAGGGCAATTTGCAGCTAATCTTTGAAGTAATTCCAGTGTGAATAATACAGCAATTCAGATGCTTGGTCACTCAGTTCAGCCTTGATTTATTAGTATTTAAGAAATCTTTCTTTCATTAGTGATAATTACTAAACAAGAGAAAATAATTTACTGAAATTGTCTCCTTTCATCTCAGGCTTTCAGTTCTTAAAAGTGGTTACATTGTTTACTAAAATTATGATGATAAAGCAAAGGTTTTTGTTTTGTTACTTAAAGACAAAATGTCTTGAGATTATAAGCAAAAACTCTTCTAGGTCTTGTAGGAACTGTTAGCTGCTTTTCTTTCTATCTTTCTTTTCTGATCTGAATCCCATTAGTTTTAACATTTTGAATATCTCAGCATAAAGGCCCTGGGATTTGATATTGATTTCCAGTTCTATGTATACCTTAAAGGATGTATTAAAATCTAGCTGCAAAGAGAATGACATTTTTTGTTCATACCTAGGCATCAGGTTTATTTGAGGGTTTTTTTTTCTACTTCTAAAAATTCCACATTCTGACACATCCAATACACTGTGAGTCAGTGCATTCTTATTTATGTTTAAATAGGGAGCAACACCACACAACAGCCTATAAAGAACAGGACTCAGAAATGGTTCATACTCACTTTCTTTTCTGTATTTTATCGCATGCTCTTTAACTGCTGCGTGTTAACTACAAAAACTAGTATTTAAAATACAAAACAACACAAAGAACCAGAAACTATTGGATTTTCTGATTTTATTCTGCTTCAGTCGAAACAACATGTGCACACACGCACCCACAAAATGTGTTTCTATTCATCCTGCCCTCTGTGTTTCAGTCATCTAAAAGTCAGGGCCATGAATCCTCCAGACTTTGTATTATTCCATTAAGCAGGAACAGTACTTTCAGTCCCAGGCACGTGAAAACCCTTTCAATTCTGGCATTCATTAAAATGAAGTAAATAAACAAAGAGTGAGTGATGGCCCCCAGGTTGAAGCCGTGAGCCAAGCCATTATAGTTGCTTATATAATGCAAGGATAGGAGGGCATGGACTCCAAAAATACCATTCACTATATTCTGCCGATTGCTTTAGAATTTTGGTGATATTCTAATAGATGTGATATCAATGACAGTGCAAGCTGGTCAGAATTGCCATTGAATTGGTATCTTGTGTATATAGTATATATCTGGAAACAATGAACATAAAATTTGAAAGGGAGAGAGCTTGTTGACATTGAATTTGCTACTTGGCACTAAGTGGCATCAATTGACAGTGCTAAGTTCAAATGAAGCTAAAGAACATGCTAATTCTAGGTCACATGAGCCACCTGCTTACCTTATTTTCAGATAGTGAGTCTGTGTCCCCTTCATAGAAAATTCTCCACCTGAAGATACGAAGAGCCTCGCTTGACTTTGAGATATTCACTTATTTGTTTGTTTCCTCTATTTTTTCAATTTGTTTCTGGCTGTTCTCCTCTGGCCCTCTAAAAGGAGACTGAGGGTTTTGGTTAAAGATAAGGAATGGAGGAGAAAAAGGATAGGATTGTATATGAAGACGTATTTTAGCTTGAGTTCCAGCTGTTCCTCACCTGCCATGTATTAAGGGTCATTTCTTTAACAGATGGCACTTGGAAGATATAGCAGCTTCATTATTTCCTATCCAAATAGGAATGATGAGGCGGGAATGGGGCCAGAGGGTGGAAGGGCAGGACTAGGAGAAGAGGAGAGATAGGACTGTGATTGGGATGCAAAATGAATAAATAAATAATTATTATTATTTTTTAAACATTTATTTATTTCTCCAAGTTATGTCTCCATTACTGCCCCTCCCGATCCTTCCCTCCCACCTTCTACTCCCTCTCCCACCCATCCCATCCCTCTGATGTGGGGTGCCTTCTTGTATCAGCCCTCCTCAGTTCGCTAGTCACATGAGGTCTAAGAGCTTCTTCTTGCACAGGAGGGATACATGGCAGTTCCACTAGGGTGGAGTGTTTCACTAACAGGTAACCAAGTCTATGTTCCTGTTCTTTTGGGTCTATTGATTGTAGGATAACCACAATCAACCCTGTACTATATGGATAAAAGCCAGTTATAATTGAATATATGCCATGTGTATCTTTCTGACTCTGAGTTAGCTCACTCATAATGACCTTTTCTAGTTCCATCCATTTGGTTGCAAATTGCATGATTTCCTTATTTCTGAGAGCTGAGTAGTACTCCTTTGTTTAAATGTACCACAGTTTTTTTTTTTTTTAATCTATTCTTTGGTTGAAGGACATCTGGGTAGTTTGCAGTTTCCAGTTTCTAGCTATTACAATTAAAGCTGCTGTGAACATAGTTGAGGAGATGCCCTTGTAGATTGGTGAGGAATCTTTTGCATATATGCCCTGGAGTGGTATGGCTGGGTCTTGAGGTAGACCTATTCCAAGTTTTCGAAGATATCACCAGACTGATTTCCATAGTGGTTGTATAAGTTTGCACTCCCACCAGCAGTACAACCTCACCAGCATTTGCTATCTTTTGAGACATTGATCTTAGCCATTCTGACAGGATTGAGATGGAATCTCAGAGTTGTCTTGAGTTGTATTTGATGACTAAGAATGATGGACATTTCTTCAAGTATCTCTCAATCATTTTATATCCCTCTTTTGTGAATTCTTGGTTTAGCTCTGTACCCCATACTTTTTATTGGGTTACTTGGTTTGTTGGTGTTTAATTTCTTGATTTCTTTATAAATTTTGTATATTAGCCCTCTGTCAGATGTGGGGTTGGTGAAGATCTTTTCCCAATCTGTAGTCTGCCATTTTGTTCTAATGACAGTGTTCTTTGCCTTACAGAAGCTTTTCAGTTTCATGAGGTCCCATTTATTTATTGTTGGTCTTAGGACCTGAGTTATTGGTGTTCTGTTCAGGAAGATGTCTCCTGTGTTAAAGAGCTCAAGGCTTTTCCTCACTTTCTCTTCTATTAGATTTAGTGTGTCCAGTTTTTATGTTTAGGTCTTTGATCCAGTTGGACTTACGTTTTGTGCAAGGTGATGAATATGGGTCTATTCACATTCTTTTACATGTTGACATACAGTTAGACCAGCAGCATTTGTTGAAGATGCTGTCCTTTTTCCATTGTATGGTTTTGTCTTCTTTGTCAAAAATTAAGTGACCATAGGTGTGTGGGTTTATTTCTGTGTCTTCAACTCAATTCCATTGAAGTTGTACAAGTTTTCACTCCCACCAACTTGAGAGTTTCTGTTCTGTTTTATACCAGTACCATGTTGTTTTTATTACTATTCCTCTGTATAGCTTGAAATCAGAGATGGTGATACCTCCAGATGTTGTTTTATTGTACAGGATTGATTTAGCTATTCTGGATTTTTCTGTTTTTCCATATGAAGTTGAGAGTTATTCTTTCAAGGTTTGTAAAGAATTGTATTGGCATTTTGATGGGAATTGCATCGAGTCTGTATATGCATTAGAGATATTCAGTGAAGTTCAGAAACCAGCTCTAGATACCATGGTAATTTTTATTATGTTGATCCTACCTATCCACGAACATGGGAGATCTTTCCATCTTCTATTATCCTCTTCAATTTCTTTCTTCAAGGACTTGAAGTTTTTGTTGTACAGGTCTTTCACTTCCTTGGTTAGAGTTATCCCCAGGTATTTTATATTATTTGTGGCTATTGTGAAGGGTGTTGTTTCCCTAATTTCTTTCTCAGCCCATTTATCTTTTGTATAAAGAAGGGTTACTTATTTTTTTTTTGAGTTAATTTTGTATCCAGCCAGCTTGCTGGAAGAGTCTATCAGCTGTAGGTATTCTCTGGTGGAATTTTTGGGTCACTTACATGTACTATCATATCATCTGTGAATAGAGGTAATTTGACTTCTTCCTTTCTGATTTGTATCCCCTTGATCTCTTTTAGTTGTCTTATTGCTCTGGCTAGAACTTCAAGTACTACATTGAAGAGGTATGGGGAGAGTGGGCATCTTGGTCCTGTACCTAATTTTAGGGGAAATAACTTTAAGTCTCCCTGCATTTAATTTGATGTTGGCTACCAGCTTGGTGTATATGACATTTACTATTTCTAGTATTTAAGAACCGGTCCTTGTATGCCAGTTCTTTCCAAATCTTTTAACATGAGGAGTGTTGGATTTTCTCAAATGTTTTTTCAGCATCTACATAGATGATTGTGTGTTTTTTTTTCTTTCAGATTATTTATATGGTGAATTATGTTAATGGTTTTCATATGTTGAACTGCCCCTGGATTCCTGGAATGAAGCCTACTTGATCATGGTGTATGATACTTTTGATATGTTCTTGGATTTGGTTTGCAAGTATTTTATTGAGTATTTTAGCATCTATGTTATGAGGGAAATTAAATTCTCTTTCTTTGTTGAGTCTTTCTGTGGTTGAGGTACCAGGGTGACTGTGGCCTTGTAGCATGAGTTTGACAGTGATACTTCTGTTTCTATTTTGTGGAAGAGTTTGAAAAGTATTTGTATTAGCTTCCCTTTGAAGGTCTGGTAGAATTCTGTGCTTTTTTTCAGTTTTTTTTTTATGTTTATGTATTACTTCAAGTCACATTTCCAACACAGTGCCCTCTTTCCACCCCTCCCGATACCATCCTCCCACCCTCTCCCCCATCTCCCATTTATGCTACTCCTCTGAAGTAGGGTGCTCCTACATATCAGCCCCCGCCTCAGTTCAGCAGTCATATGAGGGCTAGGAGCTTCCTCTTGCACTGGGGGCCTATATGGCAGCACCATTAGAGCACAATGTAGTTGGAAGACCTTTAATGACTGCTTCTATTTCCTTAGGGGTTATAGTACTGTATAATTTGTTAACCTGATCTTGATTTAACTTTGGTAGGTGGAATCTATCAAGAAAGTTGTCCATTTCACTTAGTTTTGCAAATTTTGTGGAATACAGGTTTTTGAAGTAAGACCTAAAGATTCTTTGGATTTCCTTGATATCTGTTGTTATTTCTCCCTTTTCATTTCTGATTTTGTTGATTTGGGTATTTTCCCTCTGCCTTTTAGTTAGATTGGCTAAGGGTTTATCTATTTTGTTAATTTTCTCAAAGAACCAATTCTTGGTTTCATTGAATCTTTGTATTGTTCTTTTTGTTTCTAAGTTGTTGATTTCTGTCCTGAGTTTGATGAGTTCCTGCCCTCTACTCCTCCTGGAAGTGTTTGCTTCTTTATTTTCCCCAGCTCTTCTAGTTCAACTGTTAAGTTACTAATATGAGCTGTCACAGTTTTCTTTTTGAAGGCACTTAGTGCAATGAACTTTCCACATAGCACTGCTTTCATTGTGTCCTATAGGTTTGGTTATGTTGTGCCTTCATTTTCATTGAGTTTTGGGAGGTCTTTGGTTTCCTTTGTTATTTCTTCCCTGACCCA
This sequence comes from Lophiomys imhausi, assembly GCA_907164525.1. NCBI lineage: Eukaryota > Metazoa > Chordata > Mammalia > Rodentia > Muridae > Lophiomys > Lophiomys imhausi. The sequence continues at coordinate 4,040,663 of CAJQZJ010032746.1, forward strand.
ATAGTTGTTAGGTAGAGTGTGTTTTAATTTCCATGAATGTGTAGACATTTTGATATTTCTGTTGTTTAACTCCAGCTTTATTCCATGATGATCTGATAAAATACAAGGGGTTATTTCAATTTTCTTGTATCTGTTGAGGATTGCTTTGTGACTGAGTGTATGATCAGTTTTGGAGTAGGTGCTGAGAAGAAGGTATATACTTTTGAGTTTGGGTGAAGCGTTCTGTAGATATCTGTTAGGTCCATTTGATTCATGACCTCTGTTGGTCTCATTATTTCTCTGTTTGGCTTCTGTCTTGATGACCTGCCCATTGGTGTGAGTGGGGTGTGAAAATCTCTCACTATTTGTGGGTGGGGATTGATATGTAGTTTAAGATTTAGCAATGTTTCTTTTACAAATATGGGTGCCCTTGTATTTGGGGCACAGACACTCAGTATTGAGACTTCATCTTGATGAATTTTTCCTTTGACAAGTATATAATGCCCTCCCCTATATTTTTTGATTAATTTCAGTTGAAAGTGTATTTTATTGGATATTACAGTAGCTACTCCAGCTTGCTTCCTGGGGCCATTTTCTTGGAAAACCTTTTCCCAACCTTTTACTTTGAGGTAGAGTCTATCTTTGTTGGCGAGGTGCATGTCTTGTATGCAACAAAATGATGGGTTTTGTTTACAGATCCATTCTGTAAGCCTGTGTCTTTTTATTGGTGAATTGAGTCCATTGATGTTGAAAGATGTTAATGACCCTAGTTTGTTATTTCCGCTATTTTGATATAGGTGGTGGTAGTGCATTTGCGTGTTTCTTTTGGTTTAGCTGCAGTAGAGTTATTTGTTTCCTGTGTTTTCTTGGCTGTAGTTACCTTGTCTTGGTTGGAATTTTCCTTCTAGGAACTTCTGTAGAGCTGGATATGTGTGTAGATATTGTCTAATTTGGTTTTTTAGTGGAATATCTTGTTTTCTCCATCTATGTTAATTGAAAAATTTGCTGGATACAGTAATCTGGGCTGGCATCTGTGACTTCTTAGGGCTTGTAGGACATCTGAGCATGCCCGTCTGGTATTTAAAGTTTCTGAGGAAAAGTCGGTATAATTCTGATGGGTCTTCTATTATATGTTACTTGGCCTTTTTCCCTCACATCTTTTAATATTCTTTCTTTATACTGAATATTTGGAGTTACAACAATTATATGGTGGGAGGAATTTCTTTTCTGGTCTGGTCTGTTTGGAGTTCAGTATGCCTCTTAGGTTTTTACCAGCATCTCTTTCTTTAGGTTTGGGAAATTTTCTTCTATGATTTTGTTGAAAATGTTTCCTGATCCTTGGAGTCTGGAGTCTTCTCTTTCATCTATGTCTATAATTCTTAGGTTCCATCTTTTCATTGAGTATTTGATTTCTTAGATTTTATGAGTGAGGACATTTTTAGATTTCTCTTTTTCTTTGGGTGTTGTATAAATCTATTCAATTGAGTCTTCCACGCCCGAGATTTGGTCTTGCATCTCTTGTATCCTATTGGTGACACTCATGTCTGTAGTTCCTGTTCTCTTTCCTTGGTTTTCCACCTCTAGGATTGTCTCTGCTTCTGTTTTCTTTATTGCTTCCACTTCTAATTTCAGGTCCTGAACTGTGTTATATTGTGGTGAGCCGAAACCCTAAGATGGCACCTGGCTTATTGCCAGAAAGCTCAAGCTTAGCTGTAAACAAGCCTTAGTTGGTAGCAGCTGCCTAGCCCGGTGTGCTTCCTCCTTTTGTGAGCCTATCTTGGATCGCTAGGTGGCATGATCTGATTGGGTTTGAGTAGGCATATAAGGGCTTGGGGGAGGAGAAGCAGAGACACAAGCAGGGACACAAGCAGGGATTCGGAAGACTGTTTTCAAGGGACCTGAATAAACTGCTTGAGAAGAGCTTTTGCGAGTTGCGTCATCCTTGCTGGTCGAGGGGGACGCGACAAGTGGTGGCCCGTACGGGGAACCAGAAAAGACTCAGAACTCTTGCAGTCAGGGGCAGTGCACTGGTAAGTTCCTGGGATAAATTGGGACAATAAAGTTTTGCGGAAATAGCGAACAAAAGGTAAAGTTTCACGGAAATAGCGAACAAAAGGTAAAGTTTTGCAGAAATTGCGAACAAAAGGTAAAGTTTCGCGGAAGTTGCAAACTAAAGGTAAAGTTTCGCGGGAAGTTGCGAACTAAAGGTAAAGTTTTGCGGGAAGTTGCGAACTATAAGGTCTCCGGGAGGGAGCAATAAGGACCTCGGTAAAGAGGCAATAAGGTCTCCGGGAGGGAGCAATAAAGTTCCGGGATTCGGACGAGTAGAAGACACAACTGGCAGAGCAAGGTGAGGAAAGCAGAGAGTGCCTCACAGAAATGGAGCGAATGCTGGCCTTGCTGGCCTTTATCAGTTGCTGGGATAAGCTTGGGAGAGATCTAGATTTTGCCTGGGAGCAAGGTACATTGCAGGGAGGAGCACGGCCTATTTGGAGACTTGTTCATAATTGTTTAAAAGATCAGAGATATTGCAAGGCCGTGGAAAAGGGACAAGAGGCATTAAAGCAGTTAAAAGAGGAGCGCTTGGTCAAATCTGGGAAAGATACTTTGGAAGAGGATAGCTCAGAGTCTGAAGAGGAACTTAAAATGTTAACAAAGAAAATGGAGAAGTCATCTTTGAGAAAGAGTTCTGACTGCACTCGGATAGAGCCCTCAGGTCCGGGGCCGCCTGTGTTGGCGCCGCCTTCATATAATGAGACTTCCCCTCCGAGTGGTCCTAGTGGGCGGTCATTCTGTCCAAATGTCTGGAGGGAAGTGAGACATGAGCTGTACTACCCTGTCTTTCAGGATGGAGAGGGAAATCGTTATCATGAACCTCTCGATTTTAAGATAATTAAAGCACTCGCTGAGTCTGTCCGCACTTATGGGATTAATGCTGCTTTCACTGTAGCTCAGGTGGAAGCTCTTAGTCGTTATTGCATGACTCCTAGTGACTGGATGAGCTTGGCACGTGCCTGCTTGTCCTCTGGGCAGTGTTTAGATTGGAAGGCTTTCTTGATTGAGTTTGTTAATGAACAAGCTGCTGCTAATCGTGTAGCAGGAAACCCAGCCTGGGATGTGGACATGCTTCTTGGGCAAGGTCAATATGCTCAACAACAAACTGGGTATCCGGCTCAGGTGTTTGAGCAAATCAATTTAATTACAACCAGAGCTTGAAAATCATTGCCTAACAAAGGGGCAGTGGATAATAATCTAACTAAGATTATTCAGGGTCCCCTGGAGCCTTTCTCAGACTTCGTGGCTAGAATGGTTGAAGCAGCTGGAAGGGTATTTGGAGACCCTGATTTGGCAATGCCCTTAATTAAACAACTTGTGTATGAGCAATGTACAAAAGAGTGTAAAGCAGCTATCACCCCTTATAAGAACAAGGGGTTGGAAGCCTGGATGCCTCAGTGCAGACTGCCGCTACCTTGAATAGTTTGTCAGCCAATGTAGCCACGGCCTTGGATGTATTGTGGCAGGTGGCCCAGATTGGCTGTGAGTGGAAAATGACTGGTTTGTGTGTGACCTCTGTGCCATATCAAAATTATACTGTAGCTGCAAATTTGTCTAAGCAACTCTCTCAGTATCTTACAGGAAATTGGTCTGGCGAGTTTGATAAGCTGATGCAGAATCTGAGAACTGCCATCGTGCATGTGAATTCCACCCGGGTTGATGTCTCTGTTGCTGAAGGACTGTCAACATGGATCCTCTGAGCCATGAATCATCTGAAGGAATGGGCGGGAATGGGTGCCCTAGGAGGCATGCTCTTCCTAGTCAGTTTCATTGCCCTATGGTGTATCTGTAAGATGAGGATTTCACAGAGGAGAAGTAATGCCATGCTGGTGCAAGCCTTTGCTGCCTTGGAGGCTGGACAGCCGCAAGCTTGGTTGACTGTCCTAAAGGACTAAGCTATCATCACGCTCAGGATGCGAGGCTAAGCACTGCACTTGGGGTCAGCTTCTAGCGACTTCAAGAAGGGCATGTTTGATTGCATATGGGTTGGTATCCTAGTTTCCCATCTCTGAGAAAAAGATACCGGACGGGTATGGCACCAGCCTGGTTGGCTACTGGGCGTGGGGTCATTACAATGTCCTTTACATGCATATCAGAGATCAGACCTCTACCCTTGCCTGTTGCGTTTTAAAACAAAAAGGGGGATCTGTCGTGAGCCGAAACCCAAAGATGGCACCTGGCTTATTGCCAGAAAGCTCAAGCTTAGCTGTAAACAAGCCTTAGTTGGTAGCAGCTGCCTAGCCCGGTGTGCTTCCTCCTTTTGTGAGCCTATCTTGGATCGCTAGGTGGCATGATCTGATTGGGTTTGAGTAGGCATATAAGGGCTTGGGGGAGGAGAAGCAGAGACACAAGCAGGGACACAAGCAGGGATTCAGAAGACTGTTTTCAAGGGACCTGAATAAACTGCTTGAGAAGAGCTTTTGCGAGTTGCGTCATCCTTGCTGGTCGAGGGGGACGCGACATTATATATTTTCTGTTCCAATTTGGTTGTCTTTGCCTGCAGTTCTTTCATAGCTTTGACTCTTTCCCATTCTTGTTTCACTGAGTTAGCTTGGAAGTCTTCAAAAGAATTCTCCATTGTTTTCATCTGTAGGATTGTGGCTACTTTAAATTCTTTAAGGGATTAATTTTCTTCTTTTAGGGCCTCTATCATTTTCATAAGTATACATTTTTCATGATATTCTTGTCTTTCAGCCATGATGGGATGGTCAGGGCTTGCTGTATTATTATGGCTGAATTTTGTTGGAGTCATGTTTCCCTGACTTTTGCCAGTTCTGTTCTTTCACTGGCCTTTTGCCATCTGGTGTTCCTTAGTTGTTTGTTCCTGGAGCCTTCTGAACTTTGTGCCAAGGAAGGAGCGTTGGTTTGGAGGCCTTATAATCTTTTTGACACAGCTCTGGCCAGGCTGTGTAGTCCTGTGTAGTCCTTATGTAGTCCTATGTAGTCATATGCAGTCCTATGTAGTTCTGTGTAGTCCCATGTAGTCCTGAGGGTGAAGGTCAGTGAATCAAGGGAAGCCCAGATCTGAATGATGTCGTTTATAGAGATTACTCCCAGCTCAGAGCAGCTTGGAGGGTCCCAGGACATTGGGCAGTTTGGGGCATTGGTGGTGGGTAGTGAATGGGAGATCTACCCTAGGTGCTGGGTTTCAGGGAGACCCGAGGTGGTACAGGGTCCAAAGGATGGAGCTGAATGCTCCTGAGAATGAGGACTTGTCACCTCCAGCGGGCAAGGAAGGTACAGTCAATTATTATTAATTAAAATTAAAAGGGAAAAATTCCCATGTATATTCACTGTCTTTATTCTTTTCAATTTTCTATTATAAAAATGATATTAACTTTTTAGATTTTTTAAACATTAAAGTTTTATCTAATTATTAACCTGAATAATTATAATAGATTAATAATAAATTAAAGTAAACTTTAATTCATAATTTTGAAAAGTAAGCATTGCTATTATTTTATTTTCTGTTATCCATACATACAAAAAGGTAAAAAAAACAAAACAAAAAACAAAAGACACAGTTATTTGGACTTTTCTTGTGTTAGAAGAACATTGTTCTACATTATATTTTCATTGATACAAGTCTCCTGTCAGGACAGGTAGAAAACTCCTGGCCAGTTGGCATTTGGTAAGCGTTTAACTGTGGTCAATCTGTCCAGTTGATCATACTCTTCTGGAAATCGGAGGCAAAGCTGGTTAGTCATTGTTTGCTTTAGCTTTTGGGACATGTCCATCTGGTCTTCATGGCCTTTAAATAATTTTCTAGAGCATTGGGTACCTTACATGTGTTCTGGGGACCCAGTTTATTTGTTTACTTTTCCAAGGGGGTCATAGCATCTCTTTTTGTTTGTTTAACTTAGTTCAGGTCCTTTAAATATGACAGTGGTCGCTTCTTTAGTCTATTAAAAGCTGCCATTTGTTTGTCACTTGGAGCTCCTGTGTTTACTCAGGAAGGTTCATAGTGCTCACACTGCACTTCAGGTTTAATTTCCCCATCTTTAAAATAAATCATATCTCCATTTCTTTAAGGAAAGCCCTTTCCCGTATTGCTCAGTCATCCTCTTCCCAGTGAACTGTTAGTGTTTCTGTGGTCCTCTTTGTCATGCTTTTGTCATTGTAATACACTTTAAGTTTTATATTTGTCCTCCATAAACCTAATAAAACTTATGGAAAATGTCTAACTCATTGGTGACACAGTCCACTTTTATAATGTGTGGCATATCGCAGATAATAAATATGTAAATACTATATCACTTTTTAAAAGCCTTACTGGGGAATAATTGATAAATTGCATGTATTTAAAGAACATAATGTGAAGACTTCATGTTTGTGTATACTATCAAATTATTATCATAATCAAGTTAAGGAGTCAATCTCTCACAGTTAACTTTCTTGGAAGGAAGGTCCCAGGAAGAAGAATATATGACATGTTAATTTCATCTGTACACAGCAAAAGCGACGTTACACACTTGAGTTGCAATTTGGCTGCTCCCAGGTGATATTAATTCTGGCCATTTTTATTCCACTGTCACCTGGGAGCTTGTTACAACTGCAGAATGGCAAGCCTCACCTGAGTCCCGTTGGACCAGAATGCACCTTTCCCAAAGATTCCCCTAGGTACTTGATGTAATTAAAGTTTGTACCTTATTAAACTACGATAAATAACACTAATGCAATCTTTAGGTTAGTGACTTTCAGACCACCCACATTATCACATGAAAACCTTTTACAAAGCTCAACTTTGTGTCTAATCTCAACTGTACTGAGGAGACTCAAGGATCACATTGGTATCCACCTTCCCTGCCCTGCAGCCAGGGGATTCTAGTATGTGTTAATTCTTGAGAGTAACTATGCTCCTGCTATCTTGTTTGCAAGACACTCTTGGGAAAATGAAGTCAACTGACATGTTGAATGAGCTTGGTTTAAGGTAGATTCATGGTATGAAATAGATGACTAAGATGTTTATTCCTAAATTACAAAGCTCTAGCAGATAAGCACTGTTGCAAATTTGAATGTAAATAGATCTCCATACAAATAACTTTTAAGAAGTCATTAATTGTGATTCACAAATAACCTTAATGTCTTAAAAGTGTTTTTGATTCAGGTTAGCCTAATTTAATGGCAAGGTGAAAGTATTTGTCTCAGATAAAAATTCCTAGTCCAGTGTTTCACCATCCCTATTATTAGTTTATTGTTTCTAGATATTTTCTCTTTCTTGGATGAGGCTATTGGGTCAATAGAAAACATAAATTGAAGGACTCTTTGAAGAATAGCAATGGCATCCTCTTACATCTGAGGAACATGAGGTGTTGGGAAATACAGACTCAGGACTCATTCTTATCATGGTATGGATAGGATTTGCTGAGCAAGTCAGCGAGTAAATGGGAAAGTTTGGAGAGAGGAAAGTGAAGTGGGAGATGATGTAACTATAATATAATCTCAAAAATAATATTTAAAAATTCGATTAATATTATTTATTTTAATTTTTACTTTTTATTAATTTGTTTATTTTACATTCCAATTTCCATCCCCCTCCCTCCTCCCAGTCCCACCCTCCAACTCACTTCCTCCTTAGCCTGTGTGTCATCCATCTCTCTCCCCTCCATACACACACACACCCAGTACCAACCCACTCTGGCACATCAAATTGCATCAGGACTAGGTGCCTGCTCTTCCACTGAGGCAAGACAAGGCAGCTCTGCTAGGAAAATGGTATCTAGAGGGAGGCAACAGCATCCAAGTCAGAATTAGTCCCTGCTCCAATTGTTAGGAAATCCATTTGAGGACCAAGAACCCATCAACTTCATATGTGTAGTGGACCTGGACCAGTCAGTGCATGTGTTTTGGTTGATGGTTCAGTCTCTATGAGTCCCTTTGTGTTCCAGTTAATTAGCTATGTAGGTATTCCTGTGGTGTCTTTGATCCCTCCAGCTCCCTAAAGTCTTCCACTAAATTTTCCTCAAGACTCCCTGATTTTTGTCTAATGTTTGACTGTGGGTCTCTGCATCTGTTTCCATTTTCTGCTGGATAAAGCTTCTCAGATGGCAATAATGCTGAGTTCCTGTCCAGTTGCACCAGTTTGCAATCCCACAAACAATAAAAGTTCCCTCTCTGCATCCACTTCCAATGTCTATTTTATTTCCTCTACTTAGAGGGTTTCAAACATCCATTAATATTTATAACAGTTGATGTTTCAAAGGATCTTGCTGAACATAATGTTCAGACATATCTTTATTTTTCTCTTTTTAAAATACACATTTATTTATCTATTTATGTCTTCAAACATACTTAGTTTTGATTGACCTTATCATTGGTCACATCCTTCCATGTCCCAGGCCTGTCTTCTGTGCTTGGACCCTTCTTCCCCTAGAGCTTTTACACTTTTACGTCTCCTGTTTTCTACCACACTCTCCACAAGCCTGTCTCCATTAAGGGCTCTTTTTTTCTTTCCCTCTCACCAGGCTCTTTTCTACTTTTCTTAGTATCTACACACAGTAGCTTCCACACAAATAGCAAACACACACACACACACACACACACAAATAATATCAGCACGTGAGAGGAAATTGCTTTGTCTCCCTGAACCTTAGGTACCTTAACATATTTTCTAGTGTAATTCATTTTCCTATAAATTGCATATCTAATTTTTCTTTGTCTGAATTCTTGATCATTATATGTACCACCTTTTCATTATCTGTTCATCTGCTGAGGGGTATCTAGGATGATTCCATTTTCTTCCAATTATAAAATCAAGGCACAATCAATGAACATTGATGTCCAAATATCTCTGTAATAGGACATAGTGTCTTTTAGATGAATACCCAAAGTGGTATATCTGGATCATATGGCATTTTTAAAATTGTTTTTTGTATTAATTTGATTTTTCAAGTTATGTCTCTATCAAAGTTCTCCTTCCTCCTCCCCTCCAGATCCTACCCTCCCAACCTCCTTAGACCCCACCTACTTCTTCTCTTTCTCCTTGGATGAGGGAGCCCCTACATAGCAGACCCCCTGAGTTTATCAGTCACATGAAGGCTAAGAGCTTCCTCTTGTACTGGAGCTCGATATGGTCACTCAGCTAGGGTAATGTGTTCTACTAGCAAGAATAGGGTCCATGACTTAGAGCTGGGGGGATTCTTTCATTGGATAGTTATTGTAGGTTCCTGTCTGTTTGTGTCTGTAGGTTGTAGGATGTTTGCCCTTTGCTAGATGGTTAATATCCACTTATAGAAGAGGACATGTGGTACCATATGGTTGGTATTTTAATTTTTAACCATTTGAGAAAACTCCACACTAATTTCCATAATGGTTGCACCAGTTTACAATCCCACAAACCATGAAAGGTCCTTTCCCTACACCAGCACCAGCAATGGTTGTCAGTTTTTTTTTCTTTTTTTCTTTATGATAATCATCCTGACGGGGTAAAGTGGACTCTCAAACTAGTTTTGGTTTGCATTTCTCTTCAGGCTAATGAAGTTCAACACTGCTTAAAATGCTGTTTGCTAATTGTACTTTGTTTTTAAAAAAAGGCTAATGAAACTATTTAACCATTATTTAAATTATTGGTAATTTGTTCCACAGCCTTTAATCCTTATTCCGCCATTATAAATGAGCACACACAGAGACCGCATGGATTTTAACAAGCCTAGGCCTGAGTTGTGCAATCCTGGCCCAACTAAGCTAGCTCTTAAGTCTATTACCCAAATATGACCCCATATATACATACATCCCCTTGGACTGCCATTCTCCACGCTATGCCGATGTTTCTGGCCATGTGGAATGAGGTTCTTTTCTCTAACCCATGGTGCGTGCCTCTTCCTTCCAGCTGCTGGCTGGAATGTCTTCTTCCTGCTGCTGGCTGGAATGCCTTAATCCTCTGTCTAAAGAGCAAGCTTCCTGTTCTCATCCCAGGAAGTCCTACCTTTCTCTGTCTTTGCCCAATCTCAGGCTTTGGCATTTTATTTAACCAATCAGAGTCAATGTAAATAACAGACAGCAAACAGGACCAATTAATTAACATTTAGGATGCTTAACACTACCCCAACAGTACTTCTTTTTTCGAGATCTGGATAGTTGCTCATCATTCTACACTCACACTTTTTATTGGTTGTTTTCTTGAATTCTTGGTATATTCTTCACTATTCCTTTGTTTGATATATGGCTGGAAAAGATTTTCTTCCATTCTTCAGATTGTCTTTGTACTCTGTTAACTGTTTGCTTTGCTAAATAGAAGCTTTAAATTTCATGTGGTCTTATTTGCCAAAAGTTGGTCTTATTAGCAACAAGAATCGTATTCAGAAATTCCGTATTTTTTGTTTTCTATTTTATCATTATTTCCTTTTTATTAATTAATTTATTTTTTCAAGCAACATCTCAATCAAAGTCCCCTCCTCTCCTTTCCTCCAGATCCCACGCCTCCCTCCCTCATCCCATCTCTGGATCTGTCCTCTCCTTCTCTTCAGATGAGGGGAGACCCCACATATCAAACCCCCTTAGTTCATCAGTCACATGAAGGATAAGATCTTCCTTTTGTACAGAGGTTTGATATGGCCGCCCAGCTAGGGTAAGGTGTTCCACTAACAAGCAATATAGATCATGACTTGCTGTTAGGTGGGTTCTTTGGTTGGATAGTTATGCTAGGTTCCTGTTTGAGTGTCTGGGTTGTAGGATGGTTGTCCTGTGCTATATGGTTAATATCCACCTATAAGAGAGTGCATACCATATGTACTTTCTGTGTCTGAGTTAGCTCACTTAGGATGAGCTTTTCTAGATCCATCCATTTGGTTGCAAATTGCATGATTTCCTTGTTTCTAATAGCTGAGTAGTATTCCATTATTTAAATGCATCACAGTTTGTTTGTTTTTTAAATCCATTCTTCAGTTAAAGGAGATCTGGGTTGTTTCCAGTTTCTGAATATTACAAATAAAGCTGCTATGAACATTGTTGAGGAGATGCCCTTGTGGTTTGGTGGAGTATCGTTTGGATACATGCCAAGAAATGGTATGACTGGGTCTTGAGATACAACTATTACCAATTTTCTAAGATGTTTCCAGACTGATTTCCAAAGTGGTTTTACAAGTTTGCACACCTACCTGCAATGGAGGGGTGTTCCTCTTTCTCCACATCCTCACCAGCATGTGCTATCTTTTGAGTTTTGTTCTTAGCCATTCTGACGGGGGTGAGATGGTATCTCAGAGTCATTTTGAGTTGCATTTCTCTGATGACCAAAGATGTTGAACATTTCTTCAAGTACCTCTTGGCTTTTAGAGATTCCTCTTTTGTGAATTTTTGGTTTAACTCTGTGCCCCGTAGTTTGATTGGGTTATTTGATTTGTTGGTGTTTAATTTCTTGAGTTCTTTATATATTTTGGATATTAGCTGTCTTTTGAATGTGGTGTTGGTGAGGATTTTTTCCCAAACTGTAGGCTGCTGTTTTGCTCTAATGACAGTGTCCTTCACCTTACAGAAGCTTTTCAATTTTATAAGGTCCCATTTTTTGATTATTGGCTCCTTTTTGGAGATTATAATATAATTACACCATTTCCCTCTCCCCCTCCATACCTTCAAAATTTTGTAAATTGTTATATGCTTACTCATGTAGCATGCAAACACACCCACAAATATATTATTCCTAAATACAAAAATGCAACCTTCTCATTCTTATAATATTGGGTGTGGTATGATGCATGTGCATGTGTGCATGTGAGTGTGTGTGTGTGTGTGTGTGTGTGTGTGTGTGTGTGTGTGTGTGGTATTTACTTACATTTGATTTAAAAGATAAGGACTGTCTGTTCTTTATTTTTAATTTTATTCTATGGGAAGTTCTTGCCTAGTAACTAGTAATATTTTCTGAATTTTTCATTGAAGAGACACTTGGGAACTTGTCAAACCTTTGATGATGCCACCTAAAGGAACATATTTCATATTTAATAACTTATCTCTTATAATTATTCTCCCACAAATAATTTAACAGCATCACTTTCCCTTCCTTTTTCTATTTTCTTTTTTCCCCCCAGAACACCTGTCTGGTGATTTTCCTAAGCATTCATAAAAGTTTTCATGAAGCAAGAAGTTTCTATTTTACACTGCTGTTTCATCAGCTTATCTTTTATTTCATTACATAATTCAAACACAAGAAACTTCTATGAATAATTTTGAGAACAAAGGAAGCTGATTCAGCCCAAAGCTTACCTTGTAAGTTCACAAATAGTTTCCTGTACAAATTGGTGAGAGAAAAGTGAGAAATATTTTATCCACTTAGATTTCAGAGACTTAATAGAAAATCATGAGAATTTTAATTCAAATTTTCACACAGAAGATTTTCCATGCCACAGTCTAAATATGTTAGGTATAGAGTCCTCATGGTTGATTCTATGTCCACTTGTTTTGCCCACCCATGGGTATTCTTCTTAATACAAAGAACTCCAGTCTTTTAATCAATACCACAAACTCTTTTAGAACATAGTAGTTTTGAAAATTGGCTTTGAACATTTTTCTCTTGTTAGTCTTGAAATGTATCTGGTGTCATTTATTTCCTAAGGTGACTTTGGAATGACCTATGTCAAGGTCTATACTGACAAATTATGCTTTCACTACAAAATCCATATATTAAAATCTTTTCACTACTGGTGAATTAAATCCTCCTCAAAATATGTCATGCTCAGATACATTGATTTAAAATTATGTTTTTTTCCTATATTAAATGATGTAATTAATGGCATAATATCCATTTAATAAAAGAATTTAGATAATTAGTTAATAATTTCTGAGTTTCACAGTTAGAAATTGTTAAAAGCTTGGTTATAAAAAGTATATATTTAATGGTTTTCACATTTCAGCTTTTTTATTTTTATTTACAATCTTCTCTCATATATTACATTCTGATCTCAATTTCCTCTCCCTCCCTTCCTCCAGGATCTTTCTCATCTCCCTTTCCCTCAGATCCCTCTCTGAGTTCTCTCAGAAAAGAGCAGGTCTCCCAGGGACATCAATCAAACTTAGCATAAGAAACAAACAAACAAAAAACTAGGCATATACCATCACATCGAGACTGGACAAAGCAGCCCAGTAGGAGAAAAAGGGTCCCACAAGTAGACAAAATTCAGGGACAGCTCCCTCCCACTGTTGGATTCTCACAAGAAAAGCAAGCTACACTAGATGACTTTAATATCTTAGTAATAGATCTGGACATGTTTCAAAAACACTTGTGAATCATTCTAATGTAAAGAATAAAGTTCGGGGTTATTAACAAGTAAGATTTTTAGAGACTGTGATTTGATATTTAAGAGTAAAGTATAAACACCAATCCTGGTATGAAGTTTGTCACCATTGTTTAGAAAACAATAGAAAGAAAAGTTTTATAACTGTGCTATATGAATTGGGAAAACAGTAGGGAATCATGTGACTAGAAAATCGGTACATAATAGATACAGAACAAAACATTGGCTTCCATTTTTTCCTTTGATCATAGATGTACACTAAATAAGGTGAGTCCATTGTCCTAGTTTACATTTAGCAGTCAGAGTAAGTAATCATTTGTAAGTACAGAACATTCACTCAACTATTTTTTGGCAACCTAGGTAATCCATGGCTTACTAATGTCACCATCTCAGTGATTTTTTTCAAATGGTTCTTTTTTGTGTACTCCTTATTTCTCTTCACTTATTACAAGCAAATCACTTTGACAGGGATTTGAAATAAAGTTTGCATAGAAAGAACAAATAAAAGACTCTACAGAAGGTCTTGTTCTCTCACATTGTTGAGTTTGCACTTCATTCTTTCTACTCTTGGAAATTGCTGAGTGTATTGATCTAGACAAGTAGTCTGCCACTGTCATAGAATATAGTTTTTTGTTTAAAGATGGAGAAGGATGCCAAAAAATTAGTAGTAATCTACACTGTTCAAGATCACACATAGACATTATTAATGACCAGTGTATTGGGCATTTTTTTAAAGAAATTTTCCATGAAAAAGTGAAATGAGAGAAAAACACCCAGAAAATTCTTCATGCTTGCCTTGTTTCTGAAAAGTTGCAAGAGTTTATGGCCAAAGGGTGTTTATGGGGGAAACCAGAGTGTGTTTTATGTGGAATAGACAAAACTATGTCAAAAGAACAAAAACAAACAAACAAACAGAACAAAGTGCAGCCATATGGATTTTAGTAATGCTTCAGAGTCAGAATCCTTACGTTCATTTTGTTGTTGGTGGTTTCTTTCCAGTGTCCATTTTACCAAGAGAAAATTTTATTTAGGAAATTGTGCATTTTGTCAAAACCATGAGGCTTGTTTGTGTTTGAACCCAGGTACATATTTTCTTGGCATAACTTCATTTCAGGCTATATTTCAATTCACCTACACATCATTTTACTAAAAGAATTGTTTTCATACCTAACTGGATACCTGTCACAGTCATGGATCTTTTAGTAAATGGATGACAGTGTATTCTACCAGGATTCTAGAAACATTCATGACACATGCATAATTTTAAATATTTTCTTTTGAGGAATCCATGTGTAAAAATATGATTTTTGCCCTTAGAGCTATAATTTTGTTGGCAAGATGATAAGTGTTTATTGATGATATTGTCAGTGACATAGTTTTCAGAATAACAAATGAAAGAGTCCAGACCATCCTTATGACAGGAGGATGGATAATAAACCCCTGGTTTTTATTGAATTACATAGGCACCAAACGGGGAATATATTTATATGAGCAAGAAACCAATTTCCCTTGTTCAAACAGGTTAAAACATGATCTTGTTCATGGTGGAGGAAACATGGTCACTGCTCTCTGTAGGATGAACAATGAATGCTCTTCTCTTACAGTCTTAAAGGAATGCTGTTGAATTTGCAGTTGTGCATTTTTTTTCTTTTTCTTTTGATTACACTTGCTTTTGTTTCGTTTGCATTTTTGAAGTGATTCTAAATTTCAAGAGATCACATGGTTCCTAGGAGTAGCTTAGCAAGGCTACCACTATATGAATGTTGTTCTGTAACATTGTTTTTATTTTCTCCAATCTAACACTGGAAGAATACTTTATTGAAAATCCATCATTGATATTAGCAAGCTGATGGGATAACTTAGTGTTTTATGCCTATTTTTGCCTGAAAAAGTGTGTTTTCTTCTTACTGCTCTGCTCATGCAATTGTTATACTTAAGGTAAGAAACTTCTTGGTTTGTTTTTTTTTTTTGGCGGGGGGGCAGCATTGAAAGTGTGTGAGTTTATCCTTTAAACAGAGTTACAACACATAATGGATATTGAACTGTTATTTTTGCACTCTTTTTACTGTGTTGATTTTGAGATAAATCGAGTTTCCATTTCCTAATTTTATGAGCCAGGTAAAATATGATTTTCCAAAATAAGCAAAAAATAACATTTACTTGCAGGGTTCCTTCTATAAATCAGTAAAGTTGTTTGTATCCTAATTGTGGTTTCTCAACTCTCAACTGCTTTTACATCAGAACTTACAGAAACTAGCTTGAAGAAACATGCTCAAGATTGTCTGGTATTGTAAACACTGTAGGGCAAGATGCCAAGGTCTGTGCTCTCCACTTTTATTCCTACTGCCTAGCAAATAGTTACAAGATGCATGTTTGATAAATTTCTTGTGGGGGAAAAAGGGTCTGTCTAAATAATTTTATAGGAAAAGGCATTCATTCAGTTTATAACTTTAGAATTTCTTTTCATTTCTAGTTATAAATTTGTGAAGTTTATTAAAAATAGTTAAAAATTTAAACTACTCTTCTGTATTTGAGAATGGGGTGTGTTGCACATGATTTTTTTTTTTTTTTACTTTTTCAATTCTTTGAGGTCAATTTTATCCCCTTTGTAAGTAATACAGAACATCTAAATCCATTAATTAATTAAGTAAAGGTACAAGATGATATTTCTCTTACTGGAGATGACTTGAGTTTATAATTTTGAAACACCAGTGAAAATTAAGTGTGCCCTAATAGATCAAAAAACAAAGACCACTCCATTATCTGCTAATGGAGTTTCTGCAGCAACTGGAACCATGACATCTCTTTCTGCAAATAATAGCATTACTAGTTAGTCCTTTACTACCACGTAAATAGTGAACACTAACAGTCTATGCTATTTGGTTAAAATGGAAATTGTCTTAAATCTTTAGAGATTGATATTCATTTCTTGTTTACACATGCATGATAGTAGAACATTTTTTAAAAATATAAATAAAAATAGTGTATTTTTTTTTAGAAATCACATCACTGGGACAGTTTCTCTTTTCTGAAGGGAAATGGTGGATCTGGCAGAGAAGGTAGGTGGGAGATACTGTAAGGAGGAAAGGAAGGGAAGACTTTGGTCAGGAGGTATTATGAGAGAAGAATAAAAATGTTTAATGCACAAAATATAATTAATATAAAAACACACAAACAAAACAAAACAAACATCAAGCAAATAAACAAACGAACAAAAAGAAACCGGATCATTGACCAGAGAGCTTTTAAACTTTGGAAAAGGTTAGTCAAAAAGAGTCCCCATACAGGAAATGTTACTAATCATTGGTGCCTGTAATCATCCCGTGTCACATACAGGAGAGCACAGTAAAGGAGATAGAGGGGAGCAGCCAGAGGACGAGGGAAGGAAATTAGCTTTCTTAAAGATCAAAACCAGCTATCAAGCTATCTCAGTCAGTAAAGTGGACAAGACTTTGGAACATGGAACATGGAATATTTCTCTTGATCCCATAATGATATATTTTATTTACTTTATGTATTGGAGAGACAAGAAAAGCTGAGTTAAGCGGTACAAACACAGCAACTGTTGGCTATTCTGTGAGGTGGTTCTTCTGTGTCATGATGTCACTTAAGCCGATTCACCCTGGAAATGGCTTCACTTCACAAAGTGTAGAGGACTTTGAGCTTAGGCATGCTCCTTGTCATTCTTAAGTATAAGTCATGTTGATATTTACCAATTGAAAAATGAATTTGGCAACAGCCTGGGTGATGGAACCCTTTCATCAATTTAAAGCAAATTTAAAAATGTACAAGAGTATTAGAGAAATTCTATGTTGTGGGTTTTTAAAGTATAGTTCTGTACTGTCTTCTATATGTAAAGAATTTCTCTCAGAAAGCCTGTTTTTTTTTTTTTTTTCTTTATTGGAGCTTGTACCTAGTATGTCCTTGACTTGATCTTTTCACTAAACTCCATTGGTGGTGCTCTTCCCATATCACACAGATCTTCCCATGTTAAAACAGTGGAGCCAAGTGTGGTGGCACATGCCTTTAATCTCAGCACTCGGGAGGGAGAGGCAGGCAGATCTCTGCATTACACAGAAAAAACCCTGTCTCCAAAAACTAAATAAAACAAAACAAAAAACAGAAAATCCCAACCAACCAACCAATGAAACAAACAAAACAGTAGAAGTTAATCAAGCATGGTCAGACAGAATTGAGGAAGCAAATAGCAAAGTATCATGAGATTGAAGTCAGCTAGTGCCAAAAAGCGAGATAAGATCCTGTCTCAAAAATATATAAATAATAAGGAAGGACAAAGGCAGAGACCAAAAGTGTAATGGGTTTTGGATGGTCCTGAACACCTAATTTCTGTAGCAACCATTCTGAATGTTGTAAGAGTTATCTTCAGATTTCATTATAGATTTATTTCCTCAAGTCTTTTATTTTATTTTATCTACTATTGTGTTCTGATTGCCAGTGGGTACTACAATACGTTTACAGAATGGTGTAATATATACCATATAAATAAATTGCTATATGCTGTTTCAACTTACTAGAAAATGTTGTGGTTGCTCCACTGCCTCTAGAGTCTTCCAAGACCCCTTATTTGATGATGGAAAGTACCCTTATCATTTGATTTGGAGAAAAGGTGAATAACAAAACAGGTCAAGAGTAAAAATATCTCTATGCCCTTGGGAATCAGAAAGTGAATTCTTTGAATCAAATACTGTGTCCTTTAAGAGCTAGTAGATAGATAAATCATTCCCAACACTGTCTGGGGCCCTCTCAAAACTAAGACTCAGCTAAATTTTATCCAATAATATAAAAATGACCATTTTAGGAATGGTTCATTCAAAGTCTCATTTGAGGAGAAGGCATTTCTTCCAGGGACCATTTTGTTGATTGGAAGTTCAACTGACATGTCAAGTACTCATTTTGGGAGGAAGAAATTATCACACTTCTTGATACTGCACTGCTCACCCACTGCTGGCTGTCTCGTTCTTTTACTTTTGTTCACTATAGCATAATAACTCTCACTCATTGGAAAGCAAAGGTCTTATTATAAGAGCGTATTCTCTATATGGATAATTATTGGCACAGTTGGCAGGTTCCTGAAAATGCCATTTCTGCTTTGAACTAGATGCTCCAGAGTTTCTCAAGATATCCCTGCCAGGGAAGATCTCAGATCTGCTTGGTGTTGGTTCAGGAATGAGCAGAGCAGGCTGGTCTTTGTGAAGAGCGATTCAGCAAGCAGGAAGGTTCTTGGCCCTGCCATATGGTTCAGACTTTGGAAAGGTTACTGTGAGAATTGATATAATCTTTGTGGCTTGGTGAAGCTGTTGTTTAATGATCAGCTACTTTAAAGCTATTGAAAATTAAGATTGGGTAAGACAAAAGTGCTTCATTGGAAAATGAGGTAAAGGACTTGTAGAACCACCAAGCAAAATAGCAGTGTCATATAACCCTTCTCAGAACAAGTACATACTTATCAGAATGTAGTTGAGAAAGCTGCAGTCTGTGTAGCTCATTATAATTATAGGAAATTGAAGGGGAATGGCATTACAAAGAAAGTTCACGGTAAATTTGTTGTGGTAGTCCCAAAGTGGAATATTGATACCCGGGGTAGTATTATATAGGGTAATACTGAACCAGTGAGAGTGTGAAGTTTGTAGTGTTAAGCATGAAGAATCTTACCCTATCAACTCACCTCTCAAGTTGTGAGAAGGCAACTAGAGCAAGGAGTCTCCACCTCCCACTATTATGAGAGGAGAGTTTGTGTCTCAGAGAGAGAGAGAGAGAGAGAGAGAGAGAGAGAGAGAGAGAGAGATCCATCACTTTTTTAAAATAGGAGGAGTGGCATCTGATAAGATGGATGGAAGAATAACCTGTTAATTGCAACTTGTGCACAGACAAGAGATTGCATATGCAGAAAATATCCTTGTCCTATGCAAAGCTCCTGGTAGATGTTTTCTCTGTCACCCCAACTGCTCCAAAGGCTCAGATAACCAACTCCTCCTTCATTGTTTGCTAACTTGATTTCATGAAGGGTGGACCAAGCTCCAAAAATTAAAGTGTTTTGTAAAGGTTTTATGACCTATGGCAAGCTGTTGGAAAAATTTGTCATCAGTATTCATCTGAGCTTCAATAGATACTGAAGCAGAGGCCAGTTTATCTAATACAAAATTGTTTAAAGGAAAATCAGAGATATTTTAAAAGATGCTATGCACAACCCCCAACCCCATGAGCAAAAGCAGAGGCAGTCTATCCTCTAGCATTGTATAGGTAATTTTCATCAGAGGAAAATTCCCAGGATAAATCTGGCGTGCTGATATGTGGGTCCTTTGGCTCAATATATACCTTGTCAATAATTGTATGTGTCAGTCAATATTTATTCTGGGTATTTGATTGCACGTTCATATTCCACACTACCCAAAAGAATGTCATCAAGAATCTTGAAACTATAGTGCTATATTATGCCAATCCCTTACAAATAAGTATAAAGAGACTCACTTTGAAGGTAAATAAAGCAAGTGTTCACTAAGACTTGTAGTAGACAATAGATTTCTCATACTCTATATCATCTGCAAGCAGAGTTCCATAGAAGAAATGAATGGTGCAATAAAGTAACAGTCAAAATGATTAGTAAAAGGTTAATTTTGAATATGAAAAAATAATTTAATGGAGGAGATCCATATTCAGAATAATAGAACAATAGGACAATGTGAAACATCGCTGTAGTCAGGCTGGGTTATACTCTCCTTTGGAATATCTGGTAGGGTCCATGTAACAATTTGATATTCCTATGGGCATCAATGTGCAAATCTTTTCTGAATCCCTTGCATGGATATTAGGAAGGTCAAGTCTGGTAATTCAGAGCCAAGCTTCTGGAAAAGATTGTAATGATATATATTCTTTTGCCTTTGAAATATTCAGAATATGAATTTAACTTGTCTCTATTCTCTGAGATGTTTTGTGGTTTGTGGTTACCTCTTCCTTTTTAAACATTGGGGGATTTTTGTTTAATTTTTTATTGTCTCGTAATTTCATACTTTTATAATGAATTTTAATCATTTTTGTCCCTCATTTTCTGCTTACTTGATCCCTTCTTCTCTAAAAGTTCATATTCTAATTTGTACTTTCTCTCTGTGTGTGGCCTGAGAATTTATTGACTTAGTGTGGGTCGAAGGTTTCCTTTTATATTTATTTTGTTATTATATCTTTTTTCCCAACATCTCCCCTTTTTAGCCCAATAAAAGGCTCTGTTTCTTATAACACTAAATACAATACAAAGCAATAAGAACAATTAGGAAACAAATTTGAAGACTATAAGGTATGACATTCATTCCTAGTGTCCAGTCCATATGTATTTGGCAACTAATAAGAATATTCTGCTTTTTTTTAAAGTTTATTACTTCAAGTTACATCTCCACCACAGTCCCCTTCTTCTACTCTCTGGGTCCCACCCTCCATCATTGGGGTCCTCTCCCAACTATCCTGTTCTTCCAGTATAGGGTGCCCCCCAGCTCCCCTCAATCCAGCAGTCATATGAGGGCAAAGAGTTTCCTCTTGCACTGGGGCCCTACATGTCAGCTCCACTAGGGCAAAGTGTCTCACTAACAGGTAACAAGATCTATGTTCCTGTTCTTTTCAATCTGTTGGTTGTAGGATAGTTATCCTGTACTGTAGTTTAGAATCCAGTTATCAGTGAATAGATTCCATGTGCATCTTTCTGAGTCTAGGTTAGCTCACTCAGGATGAGCTTTTCTAGTTCTATTCATTTGGCAGCAAATTGCATGACTTCCTAGTTTCTGATGGCTGAGAAATATTCCATTGTGTGAATGTACCATATTTTTAAAATCCATTCTTTGGTTGAGGGACATCTGAGTTGTTTCCAGTTTGTAGCTATTACAAATAAAACTGTCATGAACATAGTTGAGAATATTCTCTTATCTATCTATCTCAGTGAATTTAAAGTTCTCTATCTAACTCAATTTCCATCATAACTTGCATTACCAACTTAAGGATGTTTTAGATCAAAGGTTGTTTATTAGAAAAATCATAGCTAATAAGGTTCTTTATAAGTGAACAAAGTGTCATCTCTTCCCTTGAAATGGGCATTTTTCATCTGCAAGAGCAGCAAGCACTCTTAGCCACTGTGCCCTCTCTCCATCCTGATTCCTATCCTCTGTCTTTTGTATTCTTTCTAGGCCCTATTCTGTGTTGTTTCTTGAGCCATGAATGGAGTAAGATACCCATCCCATTTAAAGAAGAGCACTCAACCATCACTTGTTCCTAATGCTTTTGTCAGTTATGGGTTTTTGCATTAGCCATATCTGCTGTAGTTGGAGGTTTCTATGATAAAAGCTTAGGCACAGCAGTGATCCATGGATATAAGTACACGAGTATGTAAAATGCAGTTTGACATAACTACTTAGCAAAATAGCAGTAGTAGTAGGTTTGTCTTGAGGGCCTATGATGTCCCCAGTCATAGATTCTTTATAAGGTTTACAAGACAAGGTATGAATTGTCGCCTGTGCAGTGAACCTCAAATCCAAGCAGAAAGCAGAGGATTATCCTAGAACATTCATGCCCATTGAACCTAGGGACATATCTTACCTGTCAAGTGTAAGGGCTGAGGAACGAGTTCCTGAACCCAAATGTGGGGTGACTGAGGAATCACCAGGAACCTGAGAATATTGCAAAAAGCAAGAGGATTTTATTAATCAGCGTGCTGAGGTCACCCCCAAAGCTTCTCCATGCAAGGAGAAGGAGGGGGACCCTGAAAAGAATTTCAGTTCAGGTTAAATACCTTTCAGCAAGGCAGAACCAAGTATCATCGAGCAACAGTACTTTGATTGGCTAGCTTCAGTTCAGGTTAAATACCTTTCAGCAAGGCAGAACCAAGTATCATCGAGCAACAGTACTTTGATTGGCTTGCATAGGTGACCTAGGAAACAAGGTGGGGATTTCCAAACCCATGACAATTGGCAACCTGGGGTTTCTATTGTTCTTTCTGTTGCCCTGAGAACTGGCCATACCCAAGCAGGAACTTGGCCTCCTGGTAAAGGTCATGGCTTCCAAACCCTGGGAGGTGGTAAGTGATAGATTCTGGAGAAAGCTGACCTTCAGCTCGGGGCCTACTCAAAATTACCAGGCTTCTAAAGCCTAACTAAAGTTAGGTCAAGTGAGTTTGATCCTAACAAAAGTTATTATTGTAGCTCACAGAATTCACAACTGTTTAAGACTATGAATGATTTTTCTCCCCTGGCAGTTGGCATAGGAGCTTCTGGCACTGTGAAAGCTAGCTGATTGATCCAGCTTGATTTCTTTATGTCCTGTGACAAAATTGTGCAGTGTCTTCAGCAATACTCTTTTGCTATCAAGTTCTGGAGGGGAACCAGAAACAATAACATTAGCCTGAATGTTTTAGATGTCCCTGAAGCCTCCCTAGATAACAATGGTTATGCACATATCTCACATTCTGCATTGTTCTTTTCATTTATTAATTTATGCCTTCTGTGAGTAGCACTATCCATACCTGGGGAGTACCTCTGTTCAAACAGTTTTTATTATGCTTTAAATAAATTTATCAATGTTCTCACATGGCCTTTTGACATATTGTTAGTTTTGGTCAACCCTATTTCTTCTATGCACCCATTACTTTTTGCTTAGACCATTTTACTCTCAGTTTCGCATCTTCTACTTTACTATCTGTGTATTCTACTATCCCTGTTATTTCTAATGATACCTCTCTATCTTTCTGGCCTTTACCAGCATCCAATGATAAGAATAGTGCTCTAAAAATGTATAGGTAGAATCAACATGTAAGGGATAACATGCAGTATTTAACTTTCTGAGCTTGGTATCCCTCATTCAATGTATTTTTTTGCTTACATATCCATCATATTTTTTATATTAAGTTTTCTTAATATGTGCAAATGTATCACACTACTACCCATCAGTTTATGTACATCTAGGCAGAGTCTTTTAACTTGTTGTTGTGACTAGAGCTTCAAAGACCAATGAAGAGCATCACCCCAGATGGAGGAGGTGATGTCCTTTGGACACAGACCCAGGAATGGTAGAGCTTAGTCAGGGGGTACTTCTAGTTTTAATTTTTTTTTTTGGTTGTTAGTAGTTTTTGCTTTGTTTTGTTTTGTTTGCGGCCCCTCACCTCCATAGGGGCTACACCAGTTTTCCTGTCCTTCAATAAACAACGAATAAAGAGTTTGTTTTATACATGCTCTCACCACGATTTGTTTTCTTGATAATAGTTATTCTGACAAGAGTACAAAGAAACCTGAAAGTAGTTTTACTGTATTTCTCTGATGCTGAACATCCTTTATTTACTAGTCATTTGTGTTTCTTCTTTAAAGAACTCTACTAAGTTCCACAGACAATTTTTAATCAGGTTGTTTATTTGCTATAAGTTAAAATTTTAAAGCTTTTTGTATATTGTAGACAATAATTCTCTGTCAGATATGTAATTGGAAAAGATCTCGCATTCTGTAAGCTCCATTAACAGTTGCCATGCAGTGTATAAGACTTCTAATTTCATGGGTTTCCACATTGTTGCCTTGTTTATTTCTCCACTATAGTCTTATTCAAAAAGCCTTCACTGTGTCAATATCATGAATTGTATTTCCCACTTTATCTTCCAGCACTTGCAGAGTTTCAGCTCTGACACTGAGGTCTTCAATGTGTTTGGAATTGATTTTCATGTATAGCAAAGAGGTAAGAATTAAGTCTCATTCTCCTGTATATACATATCTGTTTTTTTCCCAGTTCCTTTTCCTGCAGAGGATGTCTTTTCTCTAATGTGATTTCTGATGATATTTTGACAAAGAAAGCAACATGTCTTCTATATACTTAGTCTTAAAAAAAAACAAAAACAAAAAACAAAACAACAAAAAATACATGATGGTCAAGCTTAAACCACTGTTTATTTCAGGCAGACCAATCTTATATTGCATCAGACAACTGTTCAGATCACTATTAGGTGAGATAATTAAGTCTAGAATACAGTACTACATGGTCTTCTCCCATATCAAATTGTGCCACACAGTTGGTCATTTAGACACTCACTCTCATCTGACTTGGGAGAGCCATTTTATATTTGTGGGTCCACTCTAAGAAACTCTCCACTCTGGCTATCTTCATGACATTTCCAGCTTTGGCTACTGATTTTGCTATGATTCTAGACTAAGCTTGCTGGGATTTCTAATACTATCATTCTGGTTTTATGAGGTTTCCTCACATAATTATCTCATTTTCAAGCATCTAATTTTTTTTTTTTTTGCTGAAGCTATTTTGAGAGATAAATATCAGTTCTACACCTATATTCTTCTAAAAATGTATTTATTTGTTTATTTTACATTCCAATTGCAACCCACCTTCCCCTCCTCCCAGTCCCACCCTCCCACCAACTTTCCCCATAACCTGCCCCTCCCCTTCACCCAGTACCATCCCACTTGACACACCAAATTGCATCAGGACTTGCCTCCTCTTCCACTGAGGCAAGACAAGGCAGCTTTGCTAGGAAAATGGGGTCCAGAAGAAGGCAACAGAGACCAAGTCTGAAATAGTTCCCACTCTAATTGTTGGGAAACTCACTTGAGGACCAAGCAGCCCATAAGTTTCATATGTGTAGTGGGGCTAGGACTAGTCCATGTAAGTTCTTTGGCTGGAGGTTCAGTCTCTATGAGCTCCCCTGAATTGGCTATGTAGGTGTTAATTGGCTATGTAGGTGTTCTTTTGGTGTCCTTGACTCCTTCAGCTCCCACAAATCCTTCCTTAACACTTCTACAAGGTTTCCTGAATTTTGCCTGTTTGTCTCTGGGTCTCTGCCTCTATTTCCATTATCTGCTTGATAAATTCTCTCAGATGACAGTTATGTTAGGTTTCTGATAAATTCTCTCAGATGTCAGTTATGTTAGGTTTCTGTCTAGTCCCCTTTCTCCATACACTTCCAATATCTTTTCTTTTTTTCTGAGACAGGGTTTCCTTGTGTAGCTCTGGGTATCCTGGACTCCCTTTGTAGACCAGGTTGGCCTCAAACTCACAGAGATCCACCTGCCTCTGCTTCCTGATGCTGAGAATAAATGTGGGCACTACCATGCCCAGCCCATTATCTATTTTATTGCCCCTACTTAGCGGGATTTAAACATCATCTATTGATTCCTCCTTTTTAGTTAGTTTCTTTGGGTCTCTGGATTGTAGCCTGGTTATCCTGTACTTAATGGCTAATATCTGCTTATGAGTGAGTAGAAATCACGTGTGTCTTTCTGGGTCTGTGTTACCTCACTCAGAATGATCTTTTCTGGTTCCAATCATTTGACTGCAAGTTTCATGATGTCCTATTTTCTCACAGCTGAGTAGTATTCCATTGTGTAAATGCAGCACAATTTCTTTATCTATTCCTCAATTGAGGGCATCTAGGTTGTTTCCAGTTTATGGCTATTATGAATAAAGCTGCTATGAACATACTTGAGTAAATCTCCTTGTGGTTTGGTGAAACATATTTTGGGTATATATGCCCAGGAATGGTATTTAGGTAGAGATACTCTCAAATTTCTGTGAAAGTGCCAGATTGATTTCTAAAGTGGTTGTGCAAGTTAGCATTCCCACCAACGATGGAGGAGCCTTCCCCACATTCTCTCCAGGATTGGTAGGATTAACATAGTAAAATGGCCATTTTACCAATGTATGGATTGAATGCAATTCCCATCAAAATCCTAACACAATACTTTGCATATATGTAAAGAACAATTCCAATTTAATATGGAAAAACAAGAAACCCAGGATAGAGAAAATATTCCTGTTCATTAAAAGAATCTCTGCAAATATCACCATCCCTGACTTCAAGCTGTAGTACAAAATGATAGTAATTAAAAACCACATGATATTGGCATAGAAACAGACAGGTTGATCAATGAAATTTAATTGAAGACCTAGAAATAAACCCAAACACCTATGGAAGCTTGATTTTTGATAAAGATGCCCACACCATGCAATGGAAAAAGGAAAGCATCTTCAACAAATGGTGCTGGTCTAACTGGATATCTACATGTACAAGAATGCAAATAGATCCATATTTAACATCTTTCACAGAACTCAAGTTCAAGTGGATCAAAAACTTTAATTTTAAATGGGACACACTAAATCTAATAGAAGAGAAAGTGGGGAAAAGCCTTGAACTCGTTGGCACAGAAGACAACTTCCTGAACAGAACATCAATAGCTCAAGCCCTAATATCAACAATTAATAAATGGGACTTCCTGAAGCTGAAAAACTTCTACAAGGTTTCCTGAGTTTTGCCTGAGGACAAGAACACTGTCAATAGAACAAAACATCAGGCCACAGATTGGGAAAAGTTATTCACCAACCCCACATCTGACACTGGGCTAATATACAAAATATATAAAGAACTCAAGAAATTAAATGCCAAGAAACCAAATAATCCAATGAAAAGATAGGGTACAGAGCTAAACCAAGATCCACTAAGAAGAATCTCTAATGGGTGAGAAGCAATTAAAGAAGTGCTCAATGTCCCTAGCCATGAGGGAAATGTGAATCATCACCACTAGAAGATTCCATCTATATTCCATAAAGGCGTAATGTCTAAGATTACATCTAGATTCTATAAAGGCATAATGTCTAAGATTGCATTTATATCCTTTCTTTTCTTTTCTGTGTGTTCTCGCTGTATGCTTACCTTGGTAAAATTCTCTCTAGATATTTATCACTATGCTTTAACAAAAGAGATTTAATGCTGTATTCTTACCATTTTGTACACATTCCTTCACTGCACTTTGTCAACATTGACTCTTACCTGGTTATTTTCTCTCTTCTAAGAATGTTTTTCACTCAATGCAAACAATGTGGTACTTAGCATTGCTCTGTGGGACTTAAGTTCTTCATAGATGCTTAATTCTTGACATGTCTGCTTCCACAGAGCTCATTTCTTACCTTTCTGCATTGAGACTTTGATGAGTTTTCAACCTATTCATCTCCACTCACCCTGTCTCCAGCATGCTCTCTGTGCTCTCTGTGATTAGCTTTCTGACAATCCAATTGGGACCTATTATTCCTCTATTGACATTCCCTCAGATTCCTCTTGTGGTAGACCATGTTCTTTACTTCGTGAATCTCATAAACAGCCCTAAAGTGACTTGTTTATTTATTTACTCATTTTATTCTTTTAAGAACACTTTATTTTGTTTATTCATTGATCCCTATAGCATTTGTTCTCTATATCTTCCTTATGTCTTGAATTCCTCTTTTCTACTTAATCTAGTCACTTTCCACCCAAGTCAAATAGGATCTTTCCCTGGACTCCTTTCAAAAAGTTCCACCATGAAAGGATCTCATTGCTTTTCTGGACAACCTCACGTTCAGCCAGATATTTATGTAGCAAGTAAATTCATCTACCACTCTGTCATTTCCAGCTGCCTTGCAGGTCAATACCCATCACAACATCAGGCAGGATTGATCAGGGAGCTGTCTCCATCTGTCATTAAGACAACCAGAATGACTCAATCATTCAGGAGCTCTCACCATCCTGTCACTATGATAGGGAAGACAGTCCCTGTCACAACGGTGTCTTCTTTAGCATTTGCATGCAGCCACCATTTCTAAATGAAGGAGGACGATGAGGCGAATAACAAGTATCACTGCTGTGCTTCAAATTTTGTGTTTTAAGCAGTGTCACACACACTTTGGGGGTATAATTATAAGTCACTTGATTTTATTGGCACAGGAGAAAACTTTACAGATTTTAAAATGATGAAATTATTTTCCATGGCTGCATCAAATGTAATTTAAAGTTCCAGGATGTTTACATTTTATTAGCAAGAAATTGATAGCATATGGGTTCTTTCTGTTCCAGAGTCAGCAGCCCTACTTTCACTCTCTATTTTGTTCTATTATCAGAGGACTTTTTTGATACATGTATAAGCAAATATTTTCTTATAGTGCAGCAGAAATGAGACACTCAAATGTCTTAACAAATCAGGTTTTTCTAGTTAATTTGGGTTTATTCAAGCCCAGGATATTGAATGTCTTTGATTACTCAGGGGTATTTCTAGATCTGTAGCATCCTAAGATTGTATTTCAGCGCACTCATCTGCATATTATGAAGTTTCATGAATATAAACTTTTTTAGAGTTTTACAGAGCTGCTAGTCTCAATTTTAACTGGGAAACTTGCCTCTCACTGCTTTTTATTATAAAATCTTTTAAGTAAGAATACTAGCACATGATATTTATTAAATCCCTAGCTTATGGTGACTTTTACCCCAAGTATACTATAGAGTTATAAATCAGTCAATCAAGAATACCCAGTTGTACTTTCAGTTTACATAATTCCTTTTTTGTTTACATTTTATATATTTTTGCTTATGTGTGTGTGTGGGAACATACGTGCCACAGTATGCATGTGTAGAGGCAACAGGACAGCAAATTGAAGTCAATTATCTCCTTTGACTTTGAGCCCTGGGGATGAAACTGAGGTCTTTTGGTTTGGTAACAGTTGCCATTACCTGCTGACCCATCTAGCTTATCATGATAATACTTTTATTATAATTACATGTTAATGTTTGGTCTATGGAGATGTATCTGCTCTCCTGATTCCTAACCTGATCCATTCTATAATACTTTCTGGTCATCTGAAATACAAGTTTAATTGGTTGTTCCCTAATTCCTTATGTCTCACACTCCACTTATTGTGTATAAACCTTCAGGTGGTATTTGTAATTAACACTACCAACAGAAGATGGAGTCTTGATAATTTTAAGAATGTCCATCAAGGTCACTCAGCTGATTAATATTAGACATGTCACAGCCCAGGTTTGTCTGACTTTGAGAAAGGTGAATTTCTTCACCTTATCAGCTTAAGGCATTAAAAATTGATTTTAAGAGTCTTAGGTCACCAGTTTAAGAATTTAGATATTTAAACTTTTTTTTTGTGTGTGTGATCATCATTAAGACATGTATCCTTCATTCCATTGACTATTTCCCTGAACCATAATCAACACATTGTGATTTTGAAAATAAATTGCTAGTGTAGTACATGTAGGACAATGTATTTTTGTGTATTGTTCATTGGGTGGTTTTTAATTTTAATGAAGCAATATTCTGCTCCATGACTGAGTCTTTTTCTGAGGTTCTAGCTCTTCATGATTAATGCCTGGATAATCAACAGCTGTGATATTTTACCATCTTGGGTCTCAGGTTAAAGTATGCCTAAGAATCCCCCAGGAGACTTATTATAATACAGAATTCTGATCTCTCATTTACAGAGTTTTTTACTCATTGTATCCTGGGTGAACCCACATAATTTCCATTTGCAATAACTTCCCAAGTGGCTTTGTGCCTCTGATCTTGGGACCATCCTTTGAGTATCACTGGTTATAGATGATACAAACCAAGGCTTGAGTGTGATGAACCTCTACTATTTCTGTCATTCCTCTTTTACTACTGTGGCTACAGCTCCCTAGGTTATAACTCATTTCAAGACAGGGGAACTTAGGTTGTTATAGAAGACAAAATAATGATCAGTATTTAAATGTACTTTTGAAACTTCTTTTTTGACTCATGTGCCATGATGCTCTAAGCATCAATTATATAGGCTGTGAATAGAATTTAAACTTCTGCTGCATAAAATTAAGAAAAAAATTCTGGAATCGTAATAGTATCATTCACCATTTAGTGGCTCACAATTACTCTCAGAAATATTTGGTAGACACTGGAAGACAGTGTCATGTTTTCTACTGTTTAGTAAATAGTGTTATGCAGCTACCAATTCCCAGAAACTCCAGACTATGAAAATGCTGTTCTCTAAACTCCCTTGGATGGAGCTATGGCTGTCTTCCACTTCTATCTTCAGCACCCATCACAGGGCTGACCTGGTGTCACTGGCCAACAGATAGCTAGTGAGTGAATATTGGAGAGACCCATGCTTCTTACAGATTAAGTAAAAGGAGTTTGCTTAAGGAATCTTTAGAAGTTAAGAATTGATAAAGGTAAGTTCTCATGGGCAGGACTTACCTTGGGAACAAACATGGTTCTGGAATCATCTGAGAGAAAGCAGTGATAAACGGAGCCTCATACCATAGAAAAATGATCCAATATCACTGTAGAATTAGATGAAGTAAAAATGTACCTCTCGATATAGGGGCCAAAGCTAAAATCACCTTCTAGTCTGAAGAGGGCAGATTATAGTATAAGAGGGGAAAAAGGTATATCATAATACTGATTTGCATTTTTAGGTAAAAATACCAATAATATTGACTAGTAGTAATGGTGTTACTTTCAAGGATGACTCTGTTAGCCTATAATAATTTATTCTTTCAAGAGCTTGTCATCAATAAAACAAGATACCGAAGAATGACTTTGAGAGAAATATAACTATCCAAGGTGTAATCTAGCCTGCTCAGCATCCAATGTTTGTATATAGTTAAACTCTTATAAAAACTATAAGGACCCTAAATATATATACTATTATATATCCCAATTTGTTTTGCACAGTAAGAAAGAAACAGTATGTCTCTAAGGAAAGAAAACTTTTTTTTTTTACAGTTCATCAAAGCATCAGCCTTGTGTTCCTCTTGGTTCACTCTTGGTCCATGTATCATGTCTAGAAGCCTCAGCTACCAATGATTTTTGTGGCTCACCAGTTCCTTAATATGTGACATGGTATATTCCTTGACAGTTACCTTCATTTCTTCTCATAATTGTATTACATTTATAATTCAAATTCTGCATTCGTAATTGATTCCTTCAATTGGAATTAATACAATACCTGTAGTCTTCTGTCTTCCACCTTTACTTCTCTTCTCTAGTCTTTATTTCTAAAATTTAAAAATGTCTTTACTTGAGCTGTCTTAACTTTCCCACTTGCCAAGTCAAGGTTACATGGAGCTCTATGCCATGTATTCTTTTTGTAACCTGTACTTACCCTTATCAACACTGATCATTTGATGTCATTGTATCATCTGTATCATGTGAATTTTTTTAACTCACTTACCCCACGAACCCTGGAAGTATATTAAGTAAAGGACAGGTTTCCAGCTTCAGGATGGAATAGACTCTCCAAATTCAGTAAGCTTATAAAGGTTCTTTGCATCAAAGTTGAATGACTATACAAATGCTTGAAACTAGTAGAGGTAAAAATCCAGTCATGGTTCCAAAAGTTTGGTAGGAAAACAATGACCATAGGTAAAGTTAGTACTCTGAAAAGAACCAGAGAATAGTACTTATTAAACTTATGCTGATATGCTTTTGAAAGGCAATGACTTCAGTGCACCTTTTAAAGATAAGCATTCTCAGTTGGAAAGAAGAGTACCTATATGATATCACTTAATGAAAAAGCATCTTCCTGACGGAAGCTCAGGCATCTACAGCATTCAAGAAGATGAGGAGTTAAGTTCCAGATGGGCAACCAGGAATCACATTCACATCACACACATCACAGCACTCTGGAGGAAACTGCTCCAATTGTCTCCATATGGTCCTCACATGGGTCACTGAGCACGATTGTCTGCTTAAGCCTCAGTAACGAATGCTTCTGAGAACTGATATCCATCTACTCCTTTCTCACCACACATAGTGCTTCCTGCTGCACATCAGTTCTTGTTTTAAAAAAGTTACAACTGAAATGCCATATCCCCAGATACTGGAAAACTAGGTTGAGGGTGCGAATCAGTGAGTTGAAGGTTACCTAATGCGGTACTTTGTAGAAGGTTCAGGAAGACAATGTCCATCTCACTACCATAAGGAACACCTATAGAGGCTTAGGATGATAGAGCAGTTGAATGTAATAGCCTTTTGAGATCTTGATCTTCCTTCCTTCCTTCCTTCCTTCCTTCCTTCCTTCCTTCCTTCCTTCCTT
>CAJQZJ010032746.1:4072795-4085802 GCA_907164525.1 Lophiomys imhausi
CTTCCTTCCTTCCTTCCTTCCTTCCTTCCTTCCTTCCTTCCTTCCTTTTCTTTCAAGGACTCCGATGTTCAATATTGTTAACTGCTGGCTTTTATATATTCTAAAATGCCTCGGAGGACCAACAAGATGTTTCAACAGGCATGGGTCTGAGTTCAATCAGCGCCACCCACATAGCAGACAGAGAAGACTGGCTCCTGCAAGTTGTCCTGTTTTTCCTGTTAAGTAAATATGTGCACTATAAGAAACACTCACTTATACACATACACAAAATAAATGAGTGTAAAAAATACATTTGAGTTTAGGGTAGGGAACTGTAAGATTATTGTGTTGGTTAGAGAAGAAGAGGGGAGCAATGCAAGGAAGTTAGTTAGTCCCGTGTCTTTCTCCATACAGATCTGCAGGACATATGAACTGCACTTCTCTTTTCTTATCCAAGGGAAATTTTGGCATCAAAAAGCCATTTGAGTTGTTCTCCCTTTCCTGATGAGGAAACTGAGACATGCAGTAGTGTGGGTGTGCAGATCCTGTTTGGGAGTCACCAGGAAGTTTCAGGGGACTGGGGAATATGGTTTTCTATTTGGTAGTTATATTATTTGGATATCACAGAGCTTATTTGTTTATAGCTGTGGAATAAACATCTGTTTAGCCTTGTATACTATTTAATGGATTTTTCATGAAAAAGAAACTATTGTGTAGGTTTCTATTATGCTACTAAGGAGAAAAGTAGCCCACTAGGCCTCTTTGAAGTTACCTCCATTGATGTTAGCAATGGTTGTTTGTGGGAGAGATGTCAGTAACAAGGCTTAGATTAAATCCTCCTGATTCTTAATTTAGGGGTATTTATTCTATTTCTTGATAGCTTATAATGCTCTTCAAGAAGAAATAAACCTAAATTTCAATGGCTTTATATGTAAATGTGTCATGTTAGTTTCTCTTCATTTCTAATGCAAGGCAGTAGGAGGGGATCTCTGGTTTATAAAAAGTATAGGGACTCTAGCACACCCCACCTTGTTCTAAGGATCCAGTTAGAAGGCAAGGAAAGTTACCTGTGTGGTGCATCACAAGATTGCTGAAGAGGTAGACGGCCATACCTGCATTTCTCTGACTGACAGTGCTATAGCTGGTTCTGGTCTTTGCTACTCATTATCTTTAGACAGAGTACACAAAACTCCAGTAACATAATAGCATTTTTAAAATTTATTTTCTATTAGTTCAAGTTCCATCTCAATCACAATCCTTCCCTACTGCACCCTCCCATCCCACCCTTCCACCCTCTTCCCCCTCAACCCTTCCATCCTCTTCCCTTTTTTTTTTTAAGTTTAAGGTATATCATAATAACCTTTTTTGTACTGGTTGTATGACTTTAATTTTTCAATTTTTGGTTGTAGATGCCACATGACTTTAATGGTTTTCCATTGTAGGATGATGAATCCAGTAATATGTAGAATTTATTTCATTTTATTCTATAAACCTCAACTTAAAATATGCATCATTTATTTTCCAACTTATTATTTACTTTTCAGTTCTTTTTGTTATTGTTGTAGTGTATTTTGTTTTGTTTTCATTTTTTTTCATGATAAGGTCTCACTGTGTAGCTCTAGATTTCCTGGAACTCACTATGTAGACCAAGCTGGCCTTGCACTAAAAAAGATCCACCTCTCTCTGCCTCCCACCAGCTGGGATTAAGGGTATACAGCACTATACCTGTCCGACTTTTAGATTTAATTTAATGTATTTTATTGTTAATGTAACCAAAAGATAAATACAAGAGAAATCACTGAATTTGAGTGTCAAAAGGTATTTCGAGTACATAGGGTAATTTGTGAAATCAGTATGAGAATGTTTGAATAAACTGTTCATATAAATGTTCTTTATTAATCTGGAGAATGTAGGCACATGCCTGTACATGCACAACTTCACAGATGATAAGAACCATTACATTTGTGGGAAGTGACTTTATAACTCCTAGCTTTAAGGGAATTACAAGTGTTCATCATAATTTTTACATTTTTTTTCTCCTTGTAACTAAAAATGTCTGGATATAGATCTACCTCTTTCTTTATGGAATGAACATTTTTAAGATTTGATGAATAACTGGGGGGAATCATAAATGTTACATTTTATGAAATCAGAGTTCCTTTTTAAAAGACTAAAAATTGGAAGAAAAATATAGACTCACTTAAAGCTATTAAAATGATATTAATAAGGAATATATTATTGAAGAAATATGGAAAGTCAGGGACTATTATAGAGAAAATTGTTATAAGTAGAACTTAATGAGTGTATTCAGGATTTGTGCTAAGTAGGCTGCAGATAGAGAAGATGGATAACTTTGAGATTATGAACATATTAATTTGTCCAATTTTCATAGCTATTTTAATAAATATGTGTGTAATCTTACATCATGTATATATATATCTTCAATATACAAAATAAAATGTATTTTTAAAAACATAATTTTCACATTCATAGTGATGATAGTTTTTTTTAGAGAGTCTGTAAGAATGAGTTTCATTAAAACCCAATGTTATAATTTTTCTTTTTTCAAAGCAAATGAAATTAGAGAAGAGAATGCTATTATTTATTCTTTACTCAGGTAATTGTGGCATAATTTGAAATCTTAAAAACAAGTGAAAATCATGCCTATACAAGATATTCTAAAATGTAATTCAAAGTGACAAAAGACATTTGCTTTTGAGAACAAAATACTGTATAAAGGTTGGTTATTTCAGAAATGACATCTTATTTAGAGTTTTGGAAGGTGCTAATTTGATAGTATGGTTTGAGATATTGCATTGTATTAATTTTAAACTTTTACTGCATTTGTTTGTTTGTTTGTTTGTTTATTTGTGGTCAGTGCATGCCATGAAAATTTTATAGGGGTCAGAGGACTGTTGTGGTAGTTCATTCTCTCCTTCTACCATGTAGATTCTGGGAACAAACTTAAGCCACCATGCTTAGTAAATAATACCATTGCTCACTAACACTAAGTCATTTGTTGATGCTTGTTTTTACTTTTATGTTTCTAGTCAGCATATATATTATTAATATGTTATTACAGTTAATATTTCATTAATGATGGAAGGAATAAATCACTTGTTGATTTCATTTGAATATTATTTGAAACCAATACCATATTGTTGTCAACTTCACAACATCTGTAATCAACTAAAATCCAAATAGCTGGGATTACCTATGAGTATGAGGGCTTTCCTTTGTTGAATCATTTGAGGGAGGAAGACTCATCCTAAATCTGGGCTATACCTTTCAGTAGCAGCCTACATCAAAGAACACTGAAGGACGAGGCTTTGCTTTTTCCCATTTACACTCATACTCATTGGCAAGTCCATCCATCCTCTTGCTGAGACCTTCCTTCACTGGTGTTAGAAGTTACTTCTTTGGGATTTCAACATAGGATGAATGCTGGCAGCTTTCTAGGAATCCTCTGGAACCCAGCACCAGATAGGGACAGCTGAGACATCCAGTCTTGTGAATGAACAACTACCATGTTATTAGTTTTTCCCTTAGTTATTCTTGCACTATCCAGATCACAGTGTATAAGTCACACTAATAAATTCTACACACACACACACACACCACCACCACCACTAACACCACCACCACCAAAGCTAATATATTATTTCTGTGCATTTAGAGAGAAACAGAATTGTAAGAATAACATTTTTCAATTTCTGGAACCAGTTTTGTGATTTGTGGTTACCTACAATCACTGAAGACTCCTTTAGTAGCATAAAGAATACAGGAAGTCCACGATTAGAAATAGTTGAAGGAATTCCTATGGAGAAGAAATTTAGTGTCACTGTATGTAAAATCTTTGATAATTTGTAGAAAAATAAAGAAAATGTGGGCTTGGATGGTTCTTCTAGAAGCTCTGGAGAAACTAACAAATGAAAAGTATGTGCTCATTGGAAACAAACTTTAGTGGCTCAAACTATTCATAAACAGTATAACACGTTCGAACTGTTCCCTGGGAGAAGAGAACTTTGTTTCTGTGTTTTCAAGTTTTCATAAAGCTCAGTTCGTGGAAAAATCAAACTCAGACCCTCATTATAAGATTGACTTACCTATATGGAAATTCAAGTCCCAGCCTCAGAGAGTATTGGCACCTAATGAAATCACTGATTGGTAAAGAGTGTGATTCTGTAACTTGAGAATGAAAGATACCAAAGGACCCTAATGAGGCTGAAGTCTTTAAACATTCATATTCTGAAGGATTTATCTCACTTGAGGAAGTAACTTCTCTGCCCTTTGTAGAAAATTCATCCCTACCCAACCCCCAGAAATATTATCCTCCTCACCTTTGAGGGAGTGAATTTTTCATTGACTCCCAAACTGGCAGTGAGCTTTTCCAAAGGAGATGACAGTCAAGACAATAATGATCTCCCCAAGGGCCTATCAATAGTTGCCTCTAGACCTATAACCAGATTCAAAGCTAAACAGGCTCCTAGAGGGGAGATAGAAAGTGGACTTCATGAGAGGGGTGTAACATAACTAAAGCTCTTGTTAATTTATTCAAGCAGAAGTCTCAGGAACATGTGTAGGAATGGATTTTAAAGATGATGAGTAATGGAAAAAGAAATATAAAATGGAATCAGACTGAGATTATTGACATGGATCTATAGAGCAGAAATTTTAGATTTAATATGGAAGTTCCCTCACACATTTAAAAATGGTCTCAAAAGTTTGTTGACCTGGTGGACTGATACATTGTAAATAGCCCACTGAAAAGGAGATAGAGATGCCTGATATCATTCAGCTTAGTGTTGATGAACTTATTTTAAGTCTCAGGGAAATCATAGTGCTAGAGTGGGCACTGAAACCTCATCTCCACAATGGGAAGGGCCAGAGGTCATGGTCTTCAATAATGTTATAAAATGAAAAATGTGTACCAGCACATTTGAAGAGTTTTTTATTGCTGTTTTTATTTTGCCAGACCTTAGGGTTAGAGATACTGTTGCTCAATTCGATGAATTTGATGTGATGGGTTTAATTGGGCCCTGTGGCAGCATTAAATTACCAAAGGCAAGATGAACATGGTCATCAAAATGGACAACATAGAAAAAAAATGCCTATAAAGGTGCAACTTATAATGGGCAGCCTGGACAAAGCATGTCTATATCCTCTGACCCCCAGTGGGAACCATAGGCTAGGTGATTTTTATGATGACATGACTCATACAAACCTTTGGTACTGGCTAATGATTACAGTGTTTCTGGAAGTGAAATTGATGAGATCACTAACTTTTTGTTTGAGCTACATAGACAGAAAAAATTCTAACATATAAAAGCAAGACTACATTGAATCATAGCAATAGGGAAACAGTATTGTCTGCAAACTTGAATTAGTCTGTAGACCTTCTGAAGAAGGGAAGACCAGGTCCCCTTTCTGAAGGACCTTGCTAAAAAACCTAGGGATTATACTATTAGCCATTCTCTCATCTTTATCCAGAGTGATATAAAGCATTTTACAATGATAACTATATACAGTAAAAAGAAACAAAATAAAACAAACAAGCCAAACCAAAGCAACAAGACAAAACATATTTTCAGAGGTTTGTTGGATACTGGTTCTAAATTCATGCTGCATATGGTAGACTCCAAAATCATTTTTGCCTTACAGTTAAATTTGAGACTTATGCATTTCCTGTGATTAATGGAATTTTTGCTGAAGTCTTCACTCACAGTAGGTCCTTGAACTTATTTTGTGGTATTTCTCCAGTTCCAGGATGTATAATTGGGATAGATTGAAATTGGTAGTATTTCCACACAACCATCCCATTGCTACTCTAATGTGTCTCTTTTTCTTTGCTAATATTCTTTTTATCTAAGGGAAATCTTTTGTTCTACTTACCAGTCTCAACAACAGTATTTTTCTTGAAGTCAAAAAGGCAGAACTTTATTAGATGTGTAAGTTGTTATGTATGGACCATATCAATTCTCCATCAAATATTTCTATTATAATCTTTATTACTTTTCGTACTTACAATCATTTAAAACAATTAAGAAAAATCCATTTTTTTAAGTTTAAGGTATATCGTTTTTCCCACAACAGGTCCCCCTTTCAGTCCAACAAATGGCTCTTTCTCTTATAGCAGCAAATACAATACAAAACAACAAAAATGGCCACAATTATGAAAATTATAAAGCTTAGTGTAAAAAAATGGCTAACTAAACTATTTAACCACTATTTAAATTATTGTTAATTGATTTGGAACTATTAATCTTTAAGCAGCCATTATAAATGAGCACACAGAGACCACATGGATTTTAACAAGCCTTGGCCTGAGTTGTGCAATCCTGGCCAATCTAAGCTAGCTCTTAAGTCTATTACCCAAATATGACCCCATATATACATAGGTCCCCTTGGACTGCCATACTCCACGATATTCCTGGCCATGTGGAATGAGGTTCCTTTTTCTAACCCATGGTGTATGCCTCCTTCTACCTGATGCTCCTGGCTGGAATGAATTAATGCTCTGTCTAAAACACAGGCCTTCTGTTCTAATCTCAGGAAGTCCCACCTTTCCGTCTTTGCCCAATGTCAGGCCTCGGCATTTTATTTAATCAATCAGAATCAATGTAAGTAACAGACAGCAAGCAGGACCAATTAACATTTAGAATGCTTAACACTACCCCAACAATTCCCTCCTTTTGTTAAAAAAAAGGCTAAATTTTTTAACTCATAGTAAAATCAATAAGAACAAATATGAAACAATCAAGAAAAACATATATAAAAGTTATGTACCTAATACTTAGCCTCTTTGTATCAGGCAATCTTGAAGTAGAAAAAAATCATCTATTGATCTTGGTGTGTCTAAAGTTCTGAACTTAAATAATTTCTATCATATCCTATATTTCCTTTTAAATCCTAAATAACTCAAGTTCAATTGAAATTTTATAACTATTATGCCTTCAACCCCATCAAACACATAAGAAGGGATAAAGTTATTATTTGAGTGAGTAGGAAGCATAGGAGAGCAGCTTCCAAAAAAGAAATATGACAGTTTGTTGCCTAGACAGTCCCAAATATCTCTTGATATCATTGGAGCATCATCTTCAGCCTTCTGACCAAGCATTTTTCACAGACTAAATTGTGCAGCAGGAAATAAGGATTTTCCCATTCTGTCTCTGCAGAATCAGGACATCAACCTATCTGCATTTAAGCTCTGGTCCATCTTTGGACTGTATACAGTCTGTTGAGAAAGCAGGGACATTTTTGTCCAATAGGAATTATCTCCTGATGGGAGATATCTTTTTGAGAAATTATCTCCTGATGGGAGATTTCTTTTTGATGCTCATTGTCTTCTTCCAAGTCAAATGGGAGCTGTCAGGAGCTGACTGTCTTAAGGTCAAATAATTCTTAAAATAATAAAAACATCTTTAAATGCCCTTTTCTGTATGCCTCTGAGGGTTTTGAAGATATTTACTATTTTATTTATAAATCTATCTATCATCTATCTATCTTTCTATGAACAAAGAAACTGTATATTTTTAACCATTTACTATCTGTTTAACCTATTAAGTCTATTTTGTGATAAATTAAGACTAGTATTTGACATGACCAGAAGCTTGACTGGCCAGCAATCAACCTGTATTACCCAGACTCCTAAATAGTTTGCAATAGCAACCCATGAAATGATCGGAATTAAATCTGTACTTTTAAATGATTTGTATAGGCACAATACCTTATATAAGAGTTTAAATATACATAATATGTGTCTAAGTATAAAATTCTATACCAATGAATCAAAATTTAACCTTATTTTTGTATCAATATACAAAATTCTATACCAATGTATCAAAAGATAACCTTATTTTAGGAATAACAATAATTTTAAGTTTCAGAACAGATTCAAAAATCAATCCTTATATCTTATCATTTTTATATTATATACATATATTCCCCCTCTTTTTCTTTTCAAGTCTTTTCCCCTTATATAAGAGAAAAAGAAGGATAGAGAAAATAAAAAGAAATACAAAAGTCCTTGAATCTAATCTCCTATATCTTGCTTAACAAGACCATTTAACAATTTGTAACCATTCCCCCTAAATGACATCTATAACCCATCAAATAACCAAAGAATCATTCATCCCACTTTTTGGGAATGGGACGTTGCTCTCTTAAAACTGCTTCCTGCTGAACTGGGATCCAGAAAACCTGTTTGGGGGCCCAAATAAAATGGGAAAAAATGATTAATCAATTTAATAGTAACATTTGTTGTCCAGTCTATATGTGCTCAGCAATTTGAATGTCCTGAGCAGTTTGTAGTTCAAAGCTGGGCTTTGGTTAAGAAAATTCAGGGCTTTATTGACATCCTGTCTGGAACAGTCTTTGAGGCTGTCTCATCTCAGCAAGGTGTTTGAAGTTGTTCTTGGTGCAGATTTTTGAGGAAACAGCTATTGAGATAGTCTAGGCTGGATCATTTGGGTTAATCTTTTTGTCTTCTTTGGACTCTGGTCCCATTGTTCTGAAAATATATAATTTCTCACAAATAACATGGAGTTCTGCATTTACCAAAATGCTTTGGATGTGCAGGATGCACAAATCAGTTAAGGAATATCTTCTATTCTTTGAACAGAAGAAAGACATTTGTAAGTCTCCATTCATGCCATAAAAGATGGCATGTACTAGTATTACATATATATATACTATATATAATCTATTTTAAATTGAAAATACAGCATACAACTGTATGGAGTTTAAGTATTCTCCTCTACAGTTGACATACATTTATTAATTGATTAAAACAGGTTTATTCTGTGTTATTCTGGCTTTTTGTAGATTAGGTTGGCCTCGAACACAAATGGAACCAATCTGTTTCTGTCTTTGTCTCCCATGTTTTGGGAACAAAGGTGTGCATTTATATATTTTTTCTTTCCTTTTCTCCTTTCTTTGGAGATTTAATTTCTCTGTGGATATATCCATCCTTATTGAGACAGGGTTTCTCTTTGTAGCTTGGGCTGTCTTGATTTGCTCTGTATAGCTGTGTAAATTAGATTGGCCTCGAATACACAAGGAACCTGTTTTTTCCTTGTCTCCCAAGTTTTGAGATCAAGGTATGAACTTAAATAATTGAATTACCCTTATTAAACAATAACATAAATTAAACCATTTCATATTAGTTTGAGTTCCAGTTCTCCCATGGAAACCCATTCTTAAGGAGATTGGTGTAAAATAGCATGATATGCTATTTTATGTTAGCTTTTCTTAACTGTTGGCTGTGGGAGGCATGCTGTTTGCAAGTTCTTCCCAAGCCTAACTCTGGGTCCTTACATTGGTTAACAGAATATATCTCTTTCTCTCTTCTCCCCCTTTTTTTTCCTCTGTGTATCCTTGTCTTGGACTCACTTTGTACACCAGGCTAGCCTTGAACTCACAGAGTTTAGTCTGCTTCTGCCTCCAAAATTCTGGGATTAAAGGCGTGCACCACCACACCCAGCAATTAACATATGTCTTTTAGGGGCAAAATGCCTCAGGGAACCAGTTCTCCAGTGGGAGACCCACACCTACGGAGACTGGCTTGTGACCCCTTTCTCTTTATGTAAATTTGAGATTATCTGTATTTATTCATTAGATCAGTAAGGACATTATTAACTTTAACATCAAGAGAAAAATGTGTCTTTTTTGAATTCTAGACAGTCTTTAGCAAGCAGTCTTATCTTCTCAGCAGGATTCCCGCCCTGTCTTCATTGTTTAAACCAGGTTGGTCTAGAATTCAGAGATCTGCCTGTTTCTTCCTCTAGTGTGATGGGATTAAGGGATTAAGGGTGTGTGCCAGTACCACCCTGCTCAAGTATTTCACTTAAATCCCAGATTTTGTATCTCTGTAACCCAGAGAGCAACCTTGAACTGTAATGACAATTTGAAATCTGCCCAAAACCTTCAAAAATCTCTTATGTTTTAGCAATGCAAAATCAGAAAAATATCCTTTCTATCTCCTGATATAGGAAAATCAAAGACATCTAAACAAAAGTCAATAAAGAAACAGCAACATTCCAAAAGCCTTGGCATGTCTAACCATGCCATCCCATGCTGCAATTAAAATTTTGTTCATTATTCCTTGAAATATAGTTGTGACTGTATTTCAGTGGTGGGCCAATACCAGAAACTCCTGACAGGCACCTAGTACCCAGGGAGCTCTTAGCTCTAGCTGCCATCAATTTTGTCTTATTTATCATGGAAGGCCTCCCTCTTTCCTTCATTATCATTGTTGGCAATTTAGCATTCCATTTGTAAATTCTTTCCTTTAAGACTATCCTAGTCTGAACTTTCTAAAAAAAGATACACAAAACCACAATTGTCAGGGTAAAAATCATTTGCATGTTAAGAGGAACAAACTCAATTGGAATACAAATGTATTGAGGCATTATGAATTCCTCCATTTTTGATCTAGGCATTTAATTCCGCTCTCAAATTCTGTTTAGAAGGCTGCCAGTTTTTCAGTAGGTAAGGAGAGCTAAGCCTTAATTCTCCATCTTTGCTTCAAGGCAACAACTTTTGTTTAGGTAGCTGCACATTTGAAATACATTTTGAGTTGGGTTCCCTGCTCTTGGCTAGGAAACCGGCTTTCATCTGGGACTTCTCATGCTGTAAGCATGGATTCTAATTGCCGTAGTTGGATGCCATATGTAAAAAAAAAATAATTAAATTACATTTGGCACCATTTGTAGAATAAT
This sequence comes from Lophiomys imhausi, assembly GCA_907164525.1. Lineage (NCBI taxonomy): Eukaryota > Metazoa > Chordata > Mammalia > Rodentia > Muridae > Lophiomys > Lophiomys imhausi. Next base: position 4,083,493 of record CAJQZJ010032746.1, read on the forward strand.
TAATTAAATTACTTACTAGTATTTAAATTATATTTAATTGATTTGTTGCTGTTAATCTTTAAGCAGCCATTATAAACGAGCACACAGAGACCACATGGATTTTAACAAGCCTTGGCCTGAGTTGTGCAATCCTGGTCCATCTAAGCTAGCTCTTAATTCTATTACCCAAATATGACCCCATATATACATATGTCCCCTTAGACTACCATTCTCCACGATATTCTGATGTTTGTGGCCATGTGGAATGAGGTTCCTTTTTCTAACACATGGTGTGTGCCTCCTTAATGCTGCTCCTGACTGGAATGCTCTCTTCTTCCTGCTGCTGGCTGGAATGCTTTAATTCTCTGTCTAAAACACAGGCTTCCTGTTCTAGTCCCAGGAAGTCCCACCTTTTCTGTCTTTGCCCAATGTCAGGCCTCAGCATTTTATTTAACCAATCAGAATCAATGTAAGTAACAGACAGCAAGCAGGACCAATTAACATTTAGAATGCTTAACACTACCCCAACAGCTTAGCATATATTCACAATGTCTAGTCCATATGTAATTGGCAACTGACTTTAATATTCTACTATGTATCCATCTCCATGAGTTTAAAGTTCTATATCCAACTCAGCTTTCATCCTAACTTGCATCACCATATTAAAAACATCTTCTTAGACTCTCTTAATTCCTAAACAACTCAAAATTTAACTATGAGACTATAACTATCTAGTCTTCAACCACATCAGAGACCTGAGAAGGATAAATGTATCTCATTATACAGGAACTTCAGGGCCAGCAGCTCCCAAAACTAAGAAATGACATACAACTGGCTGTTTGGAGAGTTCACAATTTCTCTCCATACATTAGAACATCAATCTTCAGCCTTTTGACTCCATTTCTCTGACAGATATTAATTGTAAAGCAGGAATTATGAAGGAATTGCCTACCCGGTCTTGACAGAGCTAGGCTTTTGACTTATCTGCTTCCAAGTTTTGTCCTTTTTGGACAGCATGCTGTCTACAGTTGAAGCAAGGGATTTTTCTTGCCCAGTGACAGTCTTGCCACTAATTCAACCATCTCCATTTGAAGATTCTTCAATGCTCATCATCTATTTGGAGTAGAATAGGGGATGCTGTCAGGATCTGACATGTCTCAATATAAAAAAATCTTAAGTTAAGAAAACATCTTTGAATGCCATATTCTATAGATCTCTTGAGGTTTTTGAAGACCACCTATCTATTTCCTTATATTTGGACAAGGAAATGTTGCTTATCTCTTAGCAACTTGATTTCTGATTAACTTAGAAAATTACTGTGATAGACTGCCCTAGTACCTAACAAAATGACATGCTTGAATGACTATTAGTTTGCATTTCTTAATTATCTATCCTAACCAGTTTATGACAGTTGCTAACAAAGGACCAAAATTCACTTTTCGTTTTTAAGCATTACCTAGGTACAATACCTTAGAGTTAACTTTAATTTTGTATCAAAATACAAAGATCAATGCCAATATAGCCAAATATAATCTTAATTTTGTATCACTATACAAAGATCAATACCAATTTAGCCAAGTATAATCTTATATAATCTTAATTTTGTATCAATATTCAAAGATATAAGAGCATATTCAAAAATCTGTCTCTTTTTTATCATTCCCCCCAAAAAAGAAAAGGAAGCGATGGGTGGGCCTGAGGAGGAAGAGGGTAGGAGGGTGGAACCAGAGAGGGGAGTAGGGAGGGGATGGTGATTAAGATGTAACTTGAAGAAATAACAATATATATTTTTAAAAAAAGCTCTTACCCAAATCCAGCCTTGCAACTTCAATGACTTCATACTGTGAGATCCATGAACCGGCCTGAGAGCTGCATCCCAATAAACCTTTTTATTAGATTTATTTAGAAACCAGTCATGTGGAAATCCTTTCACTAGACAGTGAGAAATACAAGCCCATGGAGAACAAAGGAGAACCCAGCATGGCTCATATGACTCCTCAAATGATCCTGATCCACTGCACACAGTGTTGGTCTACTAGGGACTCCTAGTACATTAGTAAAGTCTCAGAATAGATCCAAGGCTAGAGCTGTGACTGCTTCCCCCTTATTTACAGAAGTCTCCTGACTTTGCCCCCCACATTTCCTCATAACTATACCAACCTGACTGATTGCTATTGGTGCTTGAGATTAGCACAGATGATCTGATTGACCTTTCAATCAATCGTATAAAGGTTTATGCACTGAATAATAAAGTTAGATCTGCACCTTGAAAAAAAAAAAGAAAGAAAAATCCAACACATTGAATAAAATGAAGTATCTATTTCGAGTGAT
>CAJQZJ010032746.1:4100751-4118754 GCA_907164525.1 Lophiomys imhausi
CTCACCGTCGGGCTGGTGGAAGGCGGAGACCAGCGCCATCTTTAAGGTGCGGCACGGAGACAAGCGCCATCTTTAAGGCGCGGCACGTCGCAGCTCTCTACAATAACTGACTATCGGTATAAGTATGGGTAGCCTATGTACATAGTTATTCCAGAGGCTTTAAGAAAACCAAATGCTAAGGGGTACAAGCAGCCCAATAGTCCAGGTGTAATATAAAACAGTGCCTGTATTGGGTCACCGCTGGAATGAATGAACCCCAATTATTTACAGCTTGCATCTTCCAGGTACAAATCTCAGAAAAGATCGCTTCACACGGCGCATCAGATGTGTCAGCCATGTGTCTAAGTACTGGGTACATGACTGACACTTGCATCCTGAAATAAACTTAATGGTAATAATAGTATTATTAGAAAAAGGAAGAATAAAAAGTAAAATGTCAATATCTCAAACTTCTATTACAAATGATACTTTAAAGAATGGCAAGAACATTATTGAGAACCGTTTGAAAAGCCAAGTAGTAAATCAGAAATCTACTTTATGTCAGTATTAATTACACACAAAATAAATATAAACACTAACTTTTTAAAAGGAATGATAAAAATTAAATATGAAATTTTAAAATAGAATAGCAGAATTTGTAGATTTTATTTTTGTAAAAAAAAAAAAAAAACTGAGGGCTTGCTCTGCCAAGAAGTGATGAAAATAATCAGATTTATTATACTGTTGGGAAGTTCATATTACACTTAACCAACAAATAGTTAATGGTTTTTTAATGGCTTTTAGAAATAAGTATGAAAAGGTGAATATCTTCATAGAAATATAAAAGAGGAGCTCCAACTTACATTTTACAAAAAAAAGAGATGCAAATGACCAAAGAATATTTGAAAAAGCATCGATTCTCTTTATCATCTGAAGAAATAAAGTGAAAAAATACAATGAGATGCAATTTCATCCACCAAATTTTCAGTGATATTAACAACTATTATGCACCTTATTTAAGACACTGCAGTGAAGGGAGAGCATCATGGTGAGTGAGTACCAGTTTTCCAAGCTGGGATAACTCAGGCCTTTCTCACAATTCAGTTTTAATTGTAAGTATTCTGTTGTATTATTTTTGTGGTTGCTGAAAACTAAAGAAGACAACTTTGTTACACTTAAAGCAAAGCCTGCTGGGAGCAAAGTACATTCTCTCGAATTTTAAAATGGTGCTGAATAATCAGGCAGTTGTAGAAGTCCATGAAGTCTATCAGGTCTCAGCAGTTGAAGAAATCCACGTAGCTATGGCCACTTGTTCAGCAGTCCCAACAAGAAACACTCTCCTAGAACAACGTCATTGGTGAAATTGTCACTCTGCTCATAAATACATACATACACACACACACTCACACACACACACACACACACACACACACACACACACACACACACATACACGCGTAATTGTATCAGTTCTTATTTCCCTTTCCTCCCTCCAAACCCTCCAATGAACTTCCTCCCAATCTGTTGTCTTTCAATTTCAATGCCTCTTTTCCTTTAATTGTTGTTACATGCATATATGTGTGCATGGGCCCACATATATATATATTCTTAAATATATAAATACAACCTGATCAGTCAGTAAAATGCTACTTGCATGTATCTGTTTTCAGGACTGACAATGTGGTATTATGGAAGGTAAACAGTGATAGGGTTGGAAAAAGCCTAGTGAGTACAATTGCTGTCAACAAACAATATTAAAGGTCACACCTTGGAATCTACACACGTTGGCTGTTTGCTGTGTGTGGAATAGCCACTACGAATAAACGTAGCCCATTTTACATCGTGTGTAAGCATTCCTCTTTTTAAAATTGCATCTTGATTTTGTGCTGGTTCTGTTCATTAGTTATCTTCACTATGTGTTTTTGAGTGTTTTGTATGATGTTTACATGAAATTTAGAGACAATAGCTTTTCCAGAAATATCATATATGTTTTATATTATATAGACTTGTGTCTTTATAGACTTTTATGTTTCAAAGAAGATTTTTGTATGTAATTTTATTTTTGCTTTGCATAGAGTCAGAAAATTGCATGTACAGACTGGAAACTGAAATTCCTACCTAAGCTACAATCTTTGGTCAGCATATCTTGACAATCCATCGTGGTATTTATTCTGATATATGAATGTTTTACATTATTTTATATTTAAAATATTAAAGAAGATGTTCTTATGTCCTACAAAGGTGTGACACATTGGTTACATTCATAAGGTTTCTCTCCAGCATATTTTAATGAACTGTAGATGGTTAACATTAATAAACAGAAATGATACAACAGTTTCTATATGAAAATGACATAGGAGTATCATTCAGATCATAAAAAAATTTCCAAAGGTAAATTTTCCAAGGTATCTTCTGGCTCTTGAGTGAATCAGCTTTCAGATTGAGTAGCATTTATGTTGACAATTGTGCAATTTATAAAGTCTTGCTTACTTAGAGGCAGCTGCTGACTCTTCCAAAATTACCTAAAAAAAGGCATGGAAGTCCAAATTGAGACAGGAAGATGAAGCTCTTCTTAAGCAGTGAGATTGTGAACTTCAAAGTAATGAATCGAATAGATGATGTGTTAGCAATGGTTGATGGAAAATATGAAAGTCCTATATGAGACCAGCTGCTCTGATGAATGTGTGTGTGATGGCATTCATTTAGTGGAAAAGAATCATAAAGGGATTGTAGAGCCAAGGTCATCACACATGAAAGAGTTTCTATTATTTAAATAATTCATTACATTTCTAGTTAGATGTTCTGTTGTAAAAATAAAAAAAACAACAAACAGGTGGTGGAGAAAGTTAACTGAAAATATTAAAATACTTTAAATTGAAGACATTTGTATAATTGTATTACAGGCTTCAGGCCACTTATCAATTATGCATTTAAACTACTGGAGGAGAAGGATCGTAGGTGACACATCTTTATGTCCCCAAAGCACAGAGCACAGTGATTTGCATATAGTAGATATTCTGCAAATATTTGTTGAAAAATTCTCTATGGAATGCAAAGGACGTATAAGATATGGGCCCTGAATTGATATAACTTACAAGTTTCAGGAACAGCTAAACTTAAATGATGAACTGAACAACATTTGTAAAATATAAAAGAGATGAAGTTTAAATAATGAAACATCAAGTATATTTTCTGATTTTGTAGAATCAATAACTGAGTAGAATTCAAAATAAATATCAATGTGGTTTTGACTTTGTAAATAAGCATTGATCTTGAGCTTTTTAGATTGGAGAAATTTTTTAAGATTTCAGAAAACACAATAGGATAAATGAAATGTTTAAAAATTATCAGTTTTGAAGTAAATTATAAGAATAATTATTAATGTTTAGGATGTTGGACTGAACACAACTCAGTGAAAATGGGTGATCATGATATAGAATACTTTACTCTGAGATTGCTATATCAAATCCATATGAGGCATATATTTCAATATATCATACTTTATTCCTGCATGATGGAACTAGTAATTGTCACTCTGCTAGATCTATTAGAAGAAAATATGTCTTTTGCTTCAGTTAATTTAATTCCACAAGTATTTATTAAGTATTAATCTGAGAAAAGCAGTAAAAAATCATCCATGTACAAGCAATTAAAATTTAACTGGCTCAGGGAGTATATGCTAGATCATCTCTTTTTAAAAAGAGTCAACTGTTTGTGTATCCTCCATCCATCTTCTTATAGAAGTACCTTAATTTAGAATCTTGAGATTAGAATGAAGATGATGTCAGCCAAGCAGGGTATCTAAAATTTCACATTCAAGCTGGGCTTTAAGAAAATAGCAGTATTTTTGATTTTTTTTTTACTTTTATTTTTAGAGTGTTTACCACTTAATTAGACTTTAGCACTGATTAAGTTCCTTGCTCCTCAGGACCACCATTCAGTTGACTGGGCTAGATGAGATTTTTCTTTGGCCTATCAGGAAACTTAAGGAGAGACAGTTAAATTACTCTCTAAGTGCTTATTGGTTTATTATTTGGAAATAGTACCCTGAACCCAGTATATTTTGAAGTAAAATCATGTTCAAGTGTACAACACTGTAGCAGATTTTTGTATCATTACAGAGACATATCAAGGCAAGTCAAACAAAAGGAAAAGTACTATAATATTTCGCAGTATTTTATCTGCAAAAAAAAAACAAAAACAAAAACAAAAAAACAAAAAACAACCAGAAAAACCAAACCAAACTTAGTGATTCAGATTCTAGAATCTTTCTGTCTTCCTTGGAGGGTAATTGGAAATGTCTGTAGAGAGTTCTGATTACAGTAAGTGGAAAGGTGGATGTGATACGCATGTTGGGCATAAGGGCCACGAGAGTTGCTAGGCATGCATCTACTTGTATACCATTCCTCTTTGACTCTGATGCCCATGGTAGAGGAGAAGATGGTCCCTCTTATCAGTAGCCTGTGGTTGAAAGGAAAACTACTTCAGTCAATCAAGAAAACTGAAGCAAAATGAGTTGACATTTTACAAAGTTCTGTGAGTTTTTTTACTCTTCCAGTGGATATATAACCAGCACACATGACACAGTATACCCATGTTTTAGTTCAGAATATTTATGAAAGTCTAAGAATTCTGAAATTTATTATTTCTTTTCATACATTGGCATTTGAGGGAATAAAGGAAATCAGTTGCTTATGTGATCTCTCTCCTCTCACTATCCTTATTATTTTAAGAAATGAATACTGCTCTAGGCTGGAGTTCATAGCCCTTAATGTGTAATTCACTTTAGTTCAGCTAAATGACAAATTCAGTGAAATAATTTCTGATCAAAGAAGAGTGAACCGTGACATGCGTGAGCCAAAGAATAGAATATAACACAGAGATGTCTTTGTCAACTCAGAACTCCTTGTTTAGATTTCCTGTTGAAATACCTGAGAGGATAATTTGGTTTGTTCAGGCTCCTCTTGTCATGGTGCATGAATATATTCCATTAGTGCCGGTAATTTGGGATTCATCAAACAAGTGATGTTGGTTCTTAGTAAGTTAATATTGAGAAGTATAAATTCTGAAAGCAAAGAAAACACGAAACTAAAAATGAAGGCAAGACCTATTTTACAGAGAGCCTTGTATAATATTGAAGAAATATAAATGTGTGAAATAATGGGGAGAATAGACTACTTGAGCTGAGTCCGTGGTATCTGATGTGGTCAATTTTGTTTTTAGGCAAGTGAATTTGATGGCTATGTGGAGGGTGAATAAAAAGAAAGAAATTGGGAATTCAACTAAAAACTAGAAAATTCTTGCCACAGGTTTTAAAATGCCAAGGCTCTGAATAGAATATGGGTTACTGAATGAAAAAGAGTGTGCAGTTGAAAACCCAGAAGGTTGACAGAATGATGCTGAGCTGCATAGAGGATCTTGGTAACAAATGAAATAAGGGAGAAAAGTGTGACTTTGGTTGGGGGACTTCCTAGAGTAGCAGTGCTTTGGGGAAAAGGCCAGGAGGAATCTGCTGGATCCTTATCAGTGACATCATTTTGGAGGTGTCAAGCTTCATATAGAATGTATCTAGCATACTTTTAACCCAGATTCTCTATTTTAAGGACACCGTTAGATATTTTTATCCCAGTGACAATGTGCACAACAATGAGGTATTGAAGAAAGACTTGGAGTGACATGAGAAATAGTTTTAATTCTCCAATCTGTACATACTCAGTATCCTGGTCCCTCTTGTTGACTGTTCTATTTCCAGTACCTATGGGTTGCTATTGTACCAAAAGTGCTTGTGGACTGAGCATATTAAATGATCAAATAGTGTATGACAAGATTTTCGTAACAAAATATTCACCCCTATAAGCAATAAATACTATTGAGCAGCCCCTTGTGAAAGTCTGCAAGTGAAGGTTGGATTTATTGATCTGCAAGTCGATAAACTGGAAAGAAAACATTTTCTCCCACATTTCTGATGCACAGTGGTAAGCCAGGAACCTAGACAACAATCATCATGCCTATTCAAAAAACGAGACAATGGGAATCTCTCAATAGTCATTGATCCAGAGGAGCTCTGAAATCCTACTGGGAATTTATTTTGAAGCTCTTTATTCTGGGCTTAAGAAACAATCTGAGTAGACTCCAGTTTTGGTCAGTATTAGGTCCCTAGTTCTTTACTCTGTAAGACTTTTATCCTTTGCAGGTCTTCTTGTTCTATGAGCCACCTTCATAGCATCTGAGGGAGGCACTGAAGAAAGGGGCGAATGGAAACTGAGTGACACTATCCATCTGATACTCGTCCTTAGAAAACATGGAGCCAGTCATGGTTCTAACAGTTACAGTCTCCTTAAATCTGGCTTTACAGAAACTCTGTAATTCAGTTGTCTCTTAGATCTGTTTTGCATGTGTTTAATTCCGCTTGCTACGTTGCCCAGGGATGTATATAGACTGTGAGATAGTTTGTAATTGTTAAGTCTATAGACTGTTCCTAATCTATTGTCATGGAATCCTTTAATTAAAAACATCAATTCTTACCATTTTTATTTAAAAAGATGTTTTTATTTTTCTCTAATCAAAGAGATAAACATTTCCTAAGAATATATAATAGCAGCCAAGAAGCTCAGCATTTGGGGGTACTGGTAATGCATCCTTAACCTGGCCTTCTCCATTGTGCTTTCTCAGTGTGATAATTCCATGGAGACTGGTTATGAGAATCAGTTGCTTTCTTTACCTTAAGATTTCAGGGATATGGGCATTTTCTCTTTTCCTTTTATCCTTTTTTTTGTTTCTTAAGCTTACATCTTTCATGTAGTATTTATCAGCTGTGCTATTATCAAACAACCCTTCCTTGCTCATAATATTCAATCTCAAAATTTCCTTACTCAAATGTATGCATTCTGGCTTCAGTGCTGTTAGAGGTAGCAATTTTACAAAACATTTTGTCTTGCACTGAGGATCTTAGTAATGTGTGAAAGAAAGAAATAGAGGATGCTTTTGTTTTAGAGAACTTCCTATTACTGATGCCCTGGGGAAAGGGCCTGTAGAAATCTAGCATATTCTAATCAGTGACATTGCTTTCGTAGAGTCAAGCCTCAGACAGAATATAGTTAACATGCTTTTGATTCAGAGGCTCTATTTTCAGAATACTGTCAGAGTGAAAATTACTTTAAAACTTTAGTAAGTGCATTAAAATAATACATTGTAATGCATAAAATTATGGTACCACAAGGGGAAAGACATTTCTTTGATACTAGAATGATAGAAATCTTAAGAGTAAAAGAAAATTTCCAACAGTTTGAGAAAGGAGAGACATGGGGAGAGATGAAGCTGGTACATTAGTCACCACCTCCCTTTCTACTCTGTAATGAGCTTCAGTGCCTCTTGCCTATTTACCCCAAAGCCACAAGATATATATTCCTGACTTTTACTTCACTAGTAAGTACTTTCTCTGTATCCATTTTTGTATCAGCTATTGCTACAGTGATGCTGTGAACCTAGAATACCCAAACCTCAGGAGGCTACAAATTGCATATTGAATCTTTATTCATGAGAGCCACTCCACCTAAGTAGCATCACAACCAAGAAAGAGAGAGAGAAAAAAAGAGCATCTCAATTGGGACATACAAAGTGTTCCTGATTGAAGAAGGCAGAAGTCATATTCAAACTGCATTGATCCCTCAAGTCTATACTAAGAAGGGATGCTTTCTTCTCTTCCCTATTCACTCATCCCACCCATCTAACCCAGTATGAGTAGGCAAAGGATGAGTGTTCTTTCCATGGCAGGAGCCAAGAGGATAGATGCTGAGATCTCTAGTATAATCTCCTATACAACACTGTTGCATTTATACTGGTATCTGTGTGATCAACAGTAAATAGCATTTTCATGGAATTGTAAACATTCATAAATATTTGAAAATCAAATAAAATATCATTTCTTTGAGTTTTTATAAACACTTGAAAAAGAAGAGCTGACCCTGTTTTTTAGTTATAATCTTAAAATTGTAACTTAGTAAGAATGGATCTATTTTATATTGTCCATGAAATAGAACTATATTCTATCAAATATTTATAAATATTCCCCACATATATTTGCAAGGTCTTCTAGTCCATGTGAAACCCGGGTTTAAGTTTATTGTTTCATATCCTGGCTTAATATTTATTCTTGATTGAACTAGACCAATTACTTTTTTAAAGAAACTTTCAAAAGGAAAATTTATTAAAGACTATACATGTCCTTACATGTATAATTCATCACAGAATGAATATTAATTTTTAAAACTTTAAAGTAAATGCCAAAGAAATATGAATACTCATATTAACTCTAACCCATTCCCAAGAGAAAGGTAAAATATCAAAAAACAAATACAACATGAAAAAGGTAACTTTGTCATAAAGCATCAAAAATACTTCTGATATTAAAAAGAGAAATTACTTTGTATGCTAGAATGAAAAAGACTAAAACTTCAGTAAGTTCATTAAAATAAAATCTTACATCAGATAAAATTATCTTTCCAGAGGAGGAAATTTCTTTGATGCTAAAATGATAGAAATTCTGATAGTAAACAAAAAATTTCTGTTCCGGCTTGGTGGTGCACACCTTTAATCCCAGCACACAGGAGGCAGAGACAGGCAGATCTCTGAGTTCCAGGCCAGCCTTGCATACAAAATGAGTTCAGAACAGCCAAAAAAAAAAAAAAAAAACAGAGTTTTTTGACACAGCGAAACCTGTCTCAAAAAACAAACAAACAAACAAACAAACAAACAAAAAATTCAACAAGTTGAGAAAGGAGAAATATGGGGAGAAAGTGACTTATATTGGTAATATTGTGTTAACCATCACTTACTATAAACCATAACCAGCAAACCCAACAAAGTTTCTTTAAACAAAATCAAATTAATCATGATGGAGAGAATGATTCTCTGAAGCTTACAGCATTCTAAAACATTCACGTTTCAAACTGAGGGGTCAGGTACATAAACAGGGATCTCTGCCAACCACTCAGTTTTGTTTAGTGGATCATCAAGACTGAACATGTCTGATTCCTGATGTGTTCTATTTTTTCTAGTTTTCTATTAACCTGTTAATGAATTACTTATTGTACTGCTGTCCTGATTTTCTTGCACATCACCTGTGTGTCCAGCCTAGTTCATCCATTACCCCCCCCCCAGGAGAGCTCAGCTATTTAGATGTCCTAAGAAGTTTGTAGACAGAAGCTGATCTTCAGGCCTTTACTGAAGTTCTGGCTGGAGCAGTCTGTGGAGCTGAACGATCTTAGTGATTATGAGTTGTGGTTGTAGACTTTTGAGGAAACAGCTATTGAGGGAGTCTGCAAGGCTGGATCGTCTGGGCCGCTCGTATTCTTCGGTGTCTGATCTGTTTTCTGCTGATGTTTCCCTTGTCCATGTGTCCCTGGATTCCTTGAATGGATGCTTTAAGTCTCCTGGAAAGATAAGAACAGAGCCCTGCCCTAATCCTAACTCTGGGGCAATTACCTTTTTTTTTTAGGGGGGGGTCAGGTAATATTTTTCCTGGAGCAAATTTGTTTTTTTGACAATATATAAAGTATTATCTTTCAATCTGGATTAAAGAAGAAATTATTTTGTTATTTTGGAGCTAAACAAACCTTTAGTGTATATATTTTGAGATCTCAAAGGACAATTTGTTTACATTGAGCGTGCCTTTTGTATGTAGCTTTTAAACTTAAATCCTTCCAAATCCTATGTGCCTGTCTCTGCATACTAAGTATTGGGATCAAGACCTGTAGTTCCCAACTGAAGGGATTAAAGTTGTGCTCCCCCACCCCTGGATCAAAGTTTTTCCCTATGTAGAGCTTGTTTTGTATCAGGCTGACCTTGAGCTCTGGCATCTGCCTGTTTCTGTCACTAGTGTGTCGGGATTAAGGGTGTATTATTCTTTTTTTTTTTTTTGTTTGTTTGTTTGTTTTTAAACATTTATTTATTTATTATGTATACAGTATTTACTCTACACATATGCCCGGGCAGCAGATCTCAATGTAGATGGCTGTGAGCCACCATGTGGTTGCTGGGAATTGAACTCAGAACCTTTGGAAGAACAGCCAGTGCTCTTAACCTTTGAGCCACCTCTCCAGCCCGGGTCCATTATTCTTGAATGATGGGATTAAGGGTGTGCACCATCACCACCCTGTTCCTTGTAACTCTAGAATTTATAAGACAACTAACTCTATAGTGCTCCTCCTGTCTCTGCTGACGTTAAAGGTATGGGCTAACCCCACACATTTCATGTATTTTACCTTAGCTCTAAGTTTTTTCGACTCTTGGTGGTTTATAAAACCAGGTTGAACAGCTGTAACCTTTAATTTATTTACAGTGTTTTAAACCTGTTACCTGCTTTTCTTTATTTAATAAATTTATTTATTGGTTGCTTCAGGTTACATCTCCACCATATTGTCCTCTTTCCTCCCTTCCAAGCCCCACCCTCCCATCCTCTACCCCCTAACCTGTCCATCTTTCTCGTCTGGAGTGAAGAGAACTGGAATAACAGTCCTTCGCCCCAGTTCAGAGTCATATGAGGGCCAAGAGCCTCTTCATACACTGGGGGTCTACAAGGCAGTACCACCAGTGAAAAGTGTCTCATTGCTGGGGAGGGAAAACTAAAAAACAGACCAACAAACAAACCAACCAACAAAAACTAACAACAACAACAACAAAAAATGAAAGAAAAAAATCTATGTCCATATTCCCTTTGGTGTGTTGGTTGTAGTACAGATATCCTGTACTATACAGCTAAAATCCTACTATAAGTGAATAGATGCCATGTGCCTTTTTCTGAGTCTTGGTTAGCTCACTCAGGATGAGCTTCTCTAGTCCTATCCATTTGGCTGCAAATTGCATAATTTCATTTTTTTCTGATAGCTGAGTAATTTTCCATTGTATAGATGTATCACGGTTTTTTAATCCATTCTTCAGTTGAGGGACACCTGGGTTGTTTCCAGTTTCTAGCTATTACAAATAAGGCTGCTATGAACATAGATGAGGAGACTTCCTTATGATTCTGTGAGGAGTCATTTGGATGTATACTCAGAAGTGGTATGGCTGGGTCCTGAGGCAAAGCTCTTGCAAGATTTCTAAGATATCGCCATACCGACCTCCATAGTGGTTGCACAAGCCTGCATTCCCACCAGCAATGGAGGAGGGTTCTCCTTTCTCCACACCCTCTCCAGCATGTGATATCATTTGAGTTTTGATCTTAGCCATTCTAACAGGTGTGAGATGGAATCTCAGTGTTGTCTTGAGTTGCATTTCTCTGATAATTAAGGATGTTGAGCATTTCTTCAGGTGTCTCTTGGCCATTAGGGATTCCTCCTTTGTGAATTCTCTATTTAGCTCCATCCCCCATTTTTTGATTGGATTATTTGGTTTCTTGGCATTTAATTTCTTGAGTTCTTTGTAGATTTTGGATATTAACCCTTTGTCAGATGTGGGGTCGGTGAAGATTTTCTCCCAGTGTAGGCTGCCGTTCTGTTCGAATGACCGTCTCTTTTGCCTTACAGAAGCTTTTAAGTTTCATGAGGTCCCATTTATTGATTGTTGGTCTCAGGTTCTGAGCTGTTGGTGTTCTGTTCAGGAAGTTGTCACCTGTGCCAATGAGTTTCAGGGGTTTTCCCACTTTTTCTTTTAGTAGATTTAGGGTGACCGGCCTTATGTTAAGGTCTTTAATCCACTTGGATTTAAGTTTTACAAGGTGATAAATATGGGTCTAATTTCATTCTTTTACAAGTGGACATCTAGTTGGACCAGCAACATTTGTTGAAGATGCTATCCTTCCATTGTGCCCTTTTGGCTTCTTTGTCAAAAATTAGGTGGCCATAATTGTGTGGGTCTATTTCTGGGTCTTCAATTATTCCATTGATCTACTGGTCGTTTCTATACCAATACCTTGTTGTTTTAAACACTATTGCTCTGTAGTAGAGCTAGAAATGTGGGATGGTGATACCTCCAGATGTTTTTTTATTATAAACGATTGATTTTGCTATTCTGGGCTTTTTTTTGTTGTTCAATATGAAGTTGAAAATAGCTCTTTCCAAGTCTATAAAGAATTGTGTTGGTATTTTGATAGGAATTGCACTGAATCTATATATTGCTTTTGGTAGGTTAGCAATTTTTATTATGTTGATCCTACCTATCCACGAGCATGCAAGATCTTTCCATCTTCTAAAATCCTCTTCCATTTCTTTCTTCAAGGGCTTGAAGTTCTTGTTGTATAGGTCCTTTACTTGCTTGGTTAGCATTATTCCCAGGTATTTTATATTGTTTGTGGTATTGTGAATGGGGTTGATTCCCTTATTTCTTTCTCAGCCCATTTGTTCGTTGTATAGAGAAGGGCTTCTGATTTTTTTGAATTAATTTTGTATCCTGCCACCTTGCTGAAGGTGTTTATCAGCTGTAAGAGTTCTCTGGTGGAATTTTTGGGGTCTCTTATGTATACTATCATATAGTCTGTAAATAGGGATAATTTGACTTCTTCGTTTCCAATTTTTATCCCTTTGAACACCTTTAGTTGTCTTATTGCTCTAGCAAGAACTTCAAGTACTATATTGAAGAGATAAGGTGAAAGTGGACACCCTTGTCTTGTCCCTGAGTTTAGAGGAAATGCTTCAAGCTTCTCTCCATTTAATTTGATGTTGGCCACTGGCTTGCTGTATATTGCCTTTATTATTTCTAGGTATGGTCCTTGTATGCCTGTTCTCTCCGGAACTTTTAGCATGAAGGGGTGTTGGATTTTGTCAAATGCCTTTTCTGCATCTAGTGAGATTATCATGCATATTGATCATGGTGAATGATACTTTTGATGTGTTCTTGAATTCGGTTTGCTAGTATTTTATTAAGTATTTTTGCATCTATGTTCATGAGGGAGATTGGTCTGAAGTTCTCTTTTTTTTTTAATTGGGTCTTTCTGTGGTTTAGGTATCAGGGTGACCATGGCCTCATAGAATGAATTTGGCAATGTTCTTTCAGATTCTATTTGGTGAAAGAGTTTGAAGAGTATTGGTGTTAGCTCCTCTTTGAAGCTCCGGTAGAATTCTGCGCTAAGGCCATCTGGCCCTGGGCTTTTTTTGGTTGGGAGATTTTTAATGACTGTTTCTATTTCCTTAGGAGTTATAGGGCTGTTTAATCTGTTAATCTGATCTTGATTTATCTTCGGTAGGTGGAATCTATCGAGAAAATTTTCCATTTCACTTAAGTTCTCAAATTTGGTGGAGTATAGATTTTTAAAGTAGGATTTAAATATTTTCTGGATTTCCTCAATGTCTGTTGTTATTTCCCCCTTTTCATTTCTGATTTTGTTGATTTGGGTTTTTTCCCTTTGTCTTTTATTTAATTTGGCTAAGTGTCTGTCAATTTGGTTGATTTTCTCAAAGAACCAACTCTTGTTTTCATTGATTCTTTGTATAGTTCTTTTTGTTTCTAAGTTGTTGATTTCAGCCCTAAGTTTGATGATCTCCTGCCTTCTGCTCCTTTTGGGGGTATTTGCTTCTTTTTTTTCCAATTCACCCAGTTTGGCTGTTAATTTGTTAATATGAGCTTTCACAATTTTGTTTTTGAAGGCACTTAGTGCTATGAATTTTCCTTATAGGACCAATTTTATTGTGTCCCATAGGTTTGGGTATGTTGTGTCTTCATTTTCGTTGGATTTTAAGAAGTCTTTGATTTCCTTCTTTATTTCTTCCCTGGCCCAATGGTCATCTAGTAAAGAGTTATTCAATTACCATGTGCGTGTATCCTTTTTGTTGATTCTTTTGCTGTTGAAGTCCAGCTTTATTCCATGGTGGTCTGATAGGATACAAGGGGTTATTTCAATTTTCCTGTATTTGTTGAGGCTATCTTTGTGTCCAACTATATGGTCAATTTTGGAGAAGGTTCCGTGTAGTGCTGAGAAGAAGGTGTATTCTTTTGTGTTTGGGTGAAACGTTCTGTAGATATCTGTTAGGTCCATTTGGTTCATGATCTCTGTTAGACTCATTATTTCACTGTTTGGCTTCTGTCTTGATGGTCTGTCGATTGTTGTGAGTGGGGTGTTGAAATCTCCCACTACTAACTTATTGGGATCGATGTGTGATTTAAGTTTTAGAAGCGTTTCTTTTACAAATGTAGGTGCTTTTGTATTTGGGGCATAGATGTTCAATATTGAGATGTCCTCTTGATGGATATTTCCCTTAACGAGTATGTAATGCCCTTCTCTGTGTTTTTTTTATTAACTTAAATAGGAAGTCTATTTTGTTCAATATTAGGATGGCTACTCCAGCTTGCTTCCTGGGTCCATTTGCTTGGAAGACCTTTTCCCAGCCCTTTATTTTGAGATAGTGCCTATCTTCAGTAGTGAAATGTGTTTCTTTTTTTTTTAAATACTTTATTTTTTTATTTCTTCAAGTTACATCTCAGTCACAATCCCTTCCCTATTCCCCCTTCCTGTCCCACCCTTCCACCCTCTTCCCCCCCACAGCTTCCCCTTTCAGTCCAACGAATGGTTCCTTCTCTTATAACAGTAAATACTATACAAAACAACAGAAATAAATATGCCACATTTATGAGAGTTAAATGGCCCAGTATACATTCCCAATGTCTAGTTCATACATATTTGGCCTCTGAGGGTTATGTGGCTTGGCGTACATTCCCGATGTCCAGTCCATATGCATTTGGTACCTGACTTTAACATTCTACCATCTAACCATCTCCATGAGTTTAAAGTTCTATAACTGACTCAGCTTTCATACTAACTTGCATCACTATTAAAAACATCTTCTTAGATCTAGAACGCCCTCTTGATTCCTAAACAACTCAGAATTTAACTATGAGACTCTAGCTGTCTATTCTTCAACCACCTCAGAGACCTGAGAGGGATAAATATATCTGATTATATAGGAAGTGCAGGGCCTGCAGCTTCCAAAACTAAGAAACGACATGTTTCTTGTATGCAGCAGAAAGATGGGTCTTGTTTACAGATCCAGTCTGTAAGTCTGTGTCTTTTTATTGGCGAGTTGAGTCCATTGATGTTGATGGATATTAGTGACCAGGGGTTGTTATTTGCCATTATTTTGGTATAGGTGATCATCTTGTGCTTCTTTTTGTTTAGTTGCTGTGGTGATTTCTATTTCCTCTGTTTTCTTGGGTGTGGTTATCTTCTCTGGGTTGGAATTTTCTCTCTAGGATCTTCTGTAGGGCTGGGTTTGTGGGTAGATATTGTTTAAATTTGATTTTGTCATGGAATTTCTTGTTATCTCCATCTATGTTGATAGAGAGTTTTGCTGGGTATAGTAGTCTGGCTGGGCACCTATGTTCTCTCAGTGCTTGTAGGACATCTGTCCAGGCCCTTCTAGTTTTTAAAGTTTCTGAGGAGAAGTCCGGTGTAATTCTGATGGGTTGCCATTGTATGTGACTTGGCCCTTTTCTCTTACAGCTTTTAATATTCTTTCTTTGTTCTCTATATTTGGAATTTCAATTATTATGTGGTGAGAGGAGTTTCTTTTCTGATCTAATCTGTTTGGTGTTCTGTAAGACTCTTGAAATTTTATTGGCCACTCTTTCCTTAGGTTTAGGAAGTTTTCTTCTATGATTTTGTTGAAGGTATTTCCTGGACTATGGAGTCGGGAGTCTTCTCTTTCTTCTACGCCTATGATTCTTAGGTTCCTTCTTTTCATTGAGTCCTTGATTTCTTGGATATTGTGGGTGAGAGGTTTTTTAGCTTTCTCATTTTCTTTGGATGTTGTAGTGATTTCTTCCATTGAATCTTCCATACCTGAGATCCTGTCTTCCATCTCTTGAGTCCTATTTTTGGTACTGATATCCATAGTTCCTGTTCTCTTCCCTTGGCTCTCCATTTCCATTTTTAACTCTGACAGTGTTTTCTTTCTTGTTTCCATTTCTATTTTCATGTCTTGAATGGTAGTGTTCGTGTTGTATATTTCCTGTTCCACTTTGCTTGTCTTTGCCTGGAAGTCTTCTATTGCCCTGTCCTTTTCGTGTTCAAGCTGAGTCACCTTGTTTAGAAGTTCTCTGATGGTGTTATCCATAGTTTTCGTCTGTGAAATCGTGGCCTCTTTGAATTCCTTCATAAATTCAAGTTCTTCTTGAAGGGACTCTATGATTTTCCATACTGTAGAATTGTTATCGTTTTCATGTGTTTCAGTTGTGGTGTTGTGATCCGGTTTGGCTGAAAAGGCATCATTTTCTTTTGTTGGAGTCATTCCACCTTGAATCCTGCTTTTTCTGGGGTGCTTGGCCATGTGTAAGTCTTACCTGTCTGTTCCTGTTGTCTTCTATTCTTAGATCCAAAGGGCGCGCTTTAGTGTAGCAGTCGACTTGTCTGACTCCACTCCTGTAAGGTTTGTTTTTCTTCCCTGCCTCTCGGGTGGGGACTTCACTTATCAAGGGGGCGGAGCTGTATACCTGTATACATTTAAGCTCTGGCTCCTTGCCGGGATTGTCCAGCGTGTCTCTCCTGGTGGGGAGGGGGCATCCTGATTCTCGGTTTCAGCTGCTTCCGTGCGTGTCCGAGAGTAGGGGGGATTGTCCTGCCCAGGGACTTTTAGTGTTACCCAGGTAGTTGGGTGAGACCTGGGGTGGGGGTTGGGTGGGGTGGGGTGGAGTCTCTTAGATTTTTTTGTACTGCATCTTATATCAATCGCAGTTTTCCCCAAGATTAAAATGCGTTCGTAGGGGCCGCTACCATTTTGGATCCCCCCACATATCCTTTATGTGTTATAATCTCAGTTTCTTTTGCTTTTTGAACAATTTAAGCTTCCTTCAGATCCCTTACTTCTAAGACAAGGATGAAAACACTTTACTTCATAGAATTTTATGTAGGCAAAATAATGGATTTAAAATAAATAGCAGAATTCTAGTGCCCAATATTTATTGGTTAATTTCCTTATGATCATAATTTGGTAATGTAGATTTTGATATGTGAACTGTTGCATCTGTAAGGAACCTTAAGACTTATTTTCTCCTAATTGTTCAATATCCTGTTCAGTTCAAGAAAAGTATGAACTAGAAAAGACTGCTTAAAGATAAATTGTATGTTTTTGACAAAGTGGGGATTAGAGTTCAAGTTCACTCTTGCACACTAGAATACCATGTAATTTAGTTTAATCAGTGCCTACTAGGTCACATGCATTGTCTCAAAAGTTGGTGAAGTCTCTTATCTTATGAAGATCACAGTCTAGAGGCAAAAGTAAACAATGAGGCAGATAATTAAATAAATTATATAGTAGAGATTAAAAGTGTCTGTCAAAAGTAGAGTGGTAATGGCAAATATGGAGTTAAAGTAGTTTGATATAAAAGTTCTCAAATAAGATAGAAATTGTAGGCTTCATTGAATGCATGACATTGGAGACAGGGATTATATTTGGCCAAGGAATTATAATCATAGGTATGTAGAAAGGGTATTCCAGGCCTTGGGAACAACTCTGAAAACTGTTTAGGAAGGTGGGGTGTCAGATGCTTTCTAGAAAAATAATAAAGATGACATTGTAACTGTATAGGCAAGGGTCGCTGAAGATAGGGTAGCAGATATAAATGGAAGCAAGCCATTCTGAATATATGATTTCCTTTTTTAATGAAAGAAAATTTTAATTTGAAAAATGATGCAATTTGAAATACTGTTTGAAAAGAAGTTTTTTTTTTTAGCTTTATTTTTTTTCTTCAAGTTACATCTCAGTCACAAACCCGTCCCTATTCCCCCTTCCTATCCCGCCCTTCTACCCTCTTCCCCCCAACAGTTTCCCCTTTCAGTCCAACAGATGGTTCCTTCTCTTATAACAGTAAATACTATACAAAACAACAGATATAAATATGCCACATTTATGAGAGTTAAATGGCCCAGTATACCTTCCCAATGTCCAGTTTATACATATTTGGCCCCTGACTTTAACATTATATTATCTAACCATCTCCATGAGTTTAAAGGTCTATATATGACTCAACATTCATACTAACTTGCAACACACTTTTAAGAGTATCTTCTTAGATCTATAACACCCTCTTGATTCCTAAACA
>CAJQZJ010032746.1:4119154-4144574 GCA_907164525.1 Lophiomys imhausi
TCTCTGAATATCTCTGGCTGTCCTGGACTCGCTTTGTAGACCAGGCTGGCCTCGAACTCACAAAGATCTGCCTGCCTCTGCCTCCCAAGTGCTGGGATTAAAGGCGTGCGCCACCACCGCCCGGCTGAAAAGAAGTTTTAACTACTCTAGTTAAGAATAGATCATACAAGAGAAAGAAAGAAAATAGACCAGTTCAGAGACTAAATCAGAGATAATAGTGGGTTGGATCAGATGTCTTCAGGGAAGTAGAGAGAAATGGTTTTATTTTTAATGTAGTTGGAAAGTAGAACCATTGAGTTTTCTGATGAATAATTTCCTAGTTGATTTTCTACTATGCAATGAGCACCAACCAAAAGCAATGTAGGTAGAAGGTCTATTTAGATTATACTTAGGTGTCCCAATTCATCATTAAGAAAAGTCAGGGTAGAAACAAGCAGATAAAGGAATCATGGGGTAAAGCTGCTTTAATGGCTTGCATGGTTTGCTTTTTTATACAATCCAGGATGAAATGCCTAGGGTTAGCAATGGCCATAGTCAGCTGGACCATCCCATGTCAGTCATTAATCAAGAAGTTGACAACATGATGAAGACATTTTCTCAGCTGATATTTCCTCTTTCCAGATTACCCTAATTTGTACCAAGTTGACAGAAAATAGCTAGCACTAACACTGTATTAGGTATCAGAGGACCATATAGGCAAAGGATGACAAGTGGAAGACTTTTGCCTTCAATTGCTAGTGGATGAAGTTGTTTGAACTGAAAGAGAATAAGAAAAAATTTGGAAAGAAATCAGGTTCTATGTGTGGTGTTGAATTTGAAAGTCTATACTATATGTAGTGAAACGAACAAAGGGTTTGCTTAGGTTATGCTAACATTACAAGATAATGGAGTAAAGAGAATATGGAATCCAAGAAATAAAAATAGTGAACTTTTGGTGATATAGGCAGTGAAACAGATAATGAGAGTTCTGAAAGTCAAGTACAGAGATGATAACACAGGCGACATGACAATTATGTTGATCGCCTCTGACCAGTTTAGTAGCAGAGATAGGGATGGATCATCAAATTTATCCACATTTGGGCCATGAGTCACCTCAAAAGAAGAATGTTGTTCATGGAACAGTGGGTACAAGTTAATAGAATAAAAGAGTAAACAAGAATTGGAGGGGGGTCATTCAACTGACTCTTAGTGGAGGTTCTTTTGCAGAAGTAGATTGTACAGTGATGAACCCTTTTGTAAGCTAAAAGAAATAATTCAACAAAGAAAAACTCCCATCTGTATGTGATGGTCTTTGCGGGCTTGACCTTTGATTAGTATAGAGATAGGTGAAATGTTCATTTACTGAGTGGAGCTTAGATACTTCGAGAGACACCTCTCTGCTTGATCTACCTAACTGAGATCAATGAGTACCAGTGCTGACTACTAGGCTCTATACAACATCTTTGTTTAATTTATTTTTTGTGACAGATAAATTAAGATTATGCTGAAAATAAGTATAAAAAGTCATATTTGTTTAGGAGATAAAAGTGAATGTGTGGAACAGGAAGCGTATGGTAACTGCGGTAAACAACGCTAGCTCTGGATTTACAGAAGTCAGAAGTGTTGTGCATTTCAACATTCTCAGCTGTGCATGAGCCTTGTACGGTGTTTTACTTCTTCATTCTCCTTAGCCTCTTTTCTCCCTCCAGAAGAGGGTTTCAACTTTGAGGAAATAGTGATGCAACACTTTTATTCACAATTGAACCTCAACCTCTGACTTCATGTTTTCTTTTTATGTGTTTCCTTTCTGAGGACAAGACAATGGATTGTGGAGGTTTTAGCTCAACATTCTAAATATAATTTTATATTTACAGTGACTCTTATTCCTAGCAAAGCAGTCTTTGAAGGTTGTGGAGATTGGTGCAAGGTTGTATCATTGTACTGGAGAGTTTCCTTCAGATGCCACCAGGGACAAAGAGTTTACTTTGGATACAGTTGCTCCTTAACCCTTGTGGTAAAAAAAAAAAAAATATTAATTAAATTATTTTACAGTATTTATATTATTGTTAATTGGTTCGGCGGTTGTTAATTTTTTTAACCAGACATTATAAATGAGCACACAGACACCACGTGGATTTTAACAAGCCTTGGCCTGAGTTGAGCAATCTTGGCCCACCTAAGCTACCTCTCAATTCTATTACCCAAATATGACCCCATATATACATATGTCCCCTTGGACTGCCATTCTCCACAATATGCCGATGTTCCTGGCCATGTGGAATGAGGTTCTTTTTCCTAACCCATGGTGTGCATCCTCCTTCCTGCTGCTCCTGGCTGGAATGCTTTAATCCTCTGTCTAAAGCACAGGCTTCCCATTCTAATCTCAGGAAGTCCCACCTTTACCTGTCTTTGCCCAGTGTCAGGCCTCAGCATTTATTTTAACCAATCAGAGTCAATATAAGTAACAAACAGCAAGCAGGACCAATTAATTAACATTTAGAATGCTTAACACTAAACCATCACTTGTACGCTATAAAGATGGAAAAGAAGATACTGAGGGGGAATGAATGATACAGGAACTATATTGAGATGAGGAGTGGGAAGTCTAGGTGAGGGTGAGTTTTTGGACTAAAGAAATGTTGTCTTATAATGATGATGATAGGAAAGTGACATATTTGAGGTCGAGAAATGCATTAAAGGTAAACGAGAAAGCATCTTTTATACCAGGCATCAATGAGAACTCCCTAATATAGTCAATAATCTATAACACTGTTTGATGCCAGGCAGTGTGAAGGTACTGACCTTTTTCTTTTTTTCAAGACCAGATTTTTCTCTGTATATCCTTGGCTGTCCTGGACTCACTTTGTAGAACAGGTTGACCTTGAACTCACAGAGATTTACCTGCCTCTGCCTTCCCAGTGCTGGGATTAAAGGCATGACAGCCGGCCATTACATACAGCCATGAACTGCCATATGGTGTTGGGATTTGAACCTGGCTACTTTGGGAGAACAGCCAGTGCTCTTAACCACTGAACCATCTCTCCAGCCCCTGATACTGACTTTCTAATTGTTGCCACAGTTATGGATCTTAGCAAGTGTGCTACCCTTATGGGTTTGGAAGCATAATTTACCTCAGATCCAGAATGCAGAAGTCAGTAACTCCAATTGTCTTTCCAAGTTTCTCTCAATTATCATTTCTGTGGATATGTAATAATTACTGTCTCATCTACATGAAGTCTTTGAATTATTTTCTCATGTCCCTACCCACCATGATCTTGACAGAAAATTGTTTCATTGTGTAAAAGAATCTGGAGGATCCTTAAGACATATACAAAAAAAAATATTTTTAACACTGCTATGTTTTTTTTTCTAAGTCCTTTCTGGAGAGTGTTGAAGTTAAATGAATACCTATTTAGAAATTAAATGTGACATGTCTCTCATTTTAAAGTTTAATTTTGTGTATAAAACAAAAACATGTGACTCTGTCCTTCCCTTAGTCAACCTGTGTAATGCAGAGGTGAGCAGACTGATCCTATAAAATACAGGCCGTCCCACAAACAAACAAACAAGCAAACAAACACATATTAATATATTTCCAGGAACCTAAATAACAAAAAGAAATGAAAACAATATGTGTCTCACAAAAACACAGTGTTTATTGTTTGATTCTCAACAAAAGCAGTTTGCTAACCTCTACTCTAGTATAAACATATGTTAGGGTGGTAGCAGCAACATGAAACACTGACAAACTTGTAGTGGAGTATTTTCTAAGTTTACTTGGCCAGCATGAGTCAATTTTACAACAGAAAATCTTTCTTTACCATCTGTCAGGTACCCATCATCGTGACTCCTTCATACTCACCTAAAGCCAGATACCCTACCTGTTCAGATGTTTTTATCAGTCACCCTCCTCATAAGGATTTACTCAGACATGGGTTTTTGACATCAAATAAATATAATCCTATTATTATTTTTAATTTTTTTCTATCAGAATTGCTAATGGAAAAAATCTAGGGCTGTTGCTAGTATTATTAGAAAAAGGAACTCCATTTTTCCTGGAAACAAAGTGAGTGATAATGAAAACTTACTGTCAGGACCTCTGTCTATGAAAATAACCAACAGTCACAGACTCTCTAAGGAAGCATTGGCAGCTGTGGAAAAAAAGACCAATAGTCAAAGGAACTGAGTCCTAGGTCCAGTATTATCTGTCAGTCTTGTTTCTTGGTTGATTGATATAGCTAATTTTTCACCGAACAAAACTATTTTAATCTAAGTTTCTGTTATAGTAACATAAAGTATTTTCACTAAAAGCAAATTAAATAAGATATTTAATAGTAAGAAAAACTTTGTCACATAAATGTGATTAATTTTTCTTTTGTCATAAAGTCAGAATTTGTGTGTTAAGGCATATGTATATTCAGAATATATGCTAAACTAATCCAACTCAATGTTTTTGTTTTGCTAACATCAAACCTATAGGCTCACAGAGAATTTAAGATACATTGAAAACTTTAAAGTGCAAAACCACAGTAATGTTTGTTAATTACTAAGGAATGTATCTGATTTTGAATAGTAGTAACTACTAACCTCATCTAATATGTTCCTTTTAGTAATCTAAGGCCTACTGGACTGAATGGTTTAGCTGGGTATAAAGGAAGAGTCTGACTGATTAAAACAAATAGAATTAGTTGTAGAGTCCTCCAAAATGGAAAGTAATTCTACCAGTAAGCCATATGAAGAAGAAAACCTCCTGAGAGAAGAAAAGAATTAGAGTCAGTGAGCAGTGGGAGAAGCATGAATGGGGTGGAGCACAGTCAGCCTTATACTGTCGGTGTGTTGTAGTAAGGAATTGGAGACAAAACACATTGCAGATTGTACAATAGTGGTTTTAAAAAAGAATAAAGTACATATGTTGTGTTATTAATCCAGGAAAACAAAATCAAGCAAGGTCTTAGGTCAGGATAACCAGTCAGGTAAGATGAAGGAAGGTTAAGATGTAGTAGCTAGTTGAGTCATAAGCAGGTAAGGTTTAGTGACCAATTCAATAAAGAAGTAAGATGGGGTTGCAGAGTGGAATTAAGTATAATGATGCTCACTGGAACAACTCAGCTGCTGGTATAACTCAGTGATGATAGAGTTAAGGAAGAGACTACTGGATTAACTTTTGTTCTCTAATTTTTCTGGGGGTGGTGAGTGAATGAGAAAAAATAGTTTGGATATCTTTTTGGAGGGGTGGGGTGGGATAAGACCTCACATGACATAAAAGAGCTGGCTTTAAATTTCAAACAGTCTTTCTGCCTCAGCAGCATGAGCACTAGTAACATCTCTGAGCCTCTCTGTCCAGCTGAGTTCTGCTTTTCTTATCTTACATTTGAGCTACTCATCTACATTATTTGCTGAATTTTAAATGGTAAGCTCTGGTGCAAAAGAGAGGTCAGTGTGTAGAGTTAGTAATCATATAGAAGAGAAAGAAATTAAGCACATGAGGTAGAATTAGTTTATGTAAGCAGAAGAGTTGTCTTAGCCGATTCACTCTTTATCTTCCTCCTTCTCAAATTCTACAAAATGAGCAAATTATTTATTTTAAATGTGAAACATTATAATAGAATTTGAATCAGCTTTCAATATAGTTTATCTCTGGCTCTATGAATTTCAAATTTTCTGTTCAGTGCTCAAGATATTGATACACATTTCATAGCAATTTCAAATCTTGTCAACTGCATAATAGTTATGCCCTTTATTGAAGAAGGAGGAAACAACATGGTTTGACAGAGAGAGTCTAGATGAATATCTGTCGACTTTTCTAGTTCTGCTTCTCCATGGCGAGGCAGCTCAGTGAAAGTCATCTGATCTCTGGTCTAGATACCTTTCCCAAATTTATAGAGAAAGGAATTATATTAAACCAAGGCAAAATAAAGAAACAAACAAACAAAAAGCTGCTTGCTCTTTGTCAGCATGGTGGTGTTAGCAGGCGCCATATGGTATGTGGGGGCCTCAGGAACTCACACTTTTGGAAGGATTTGGAGTCAAGTTCTGCAACAGCTGAAAGAAAAAAACAAGAGGAAAAATTCCTCCTGGTGGGATCTTTCTAGGCCACCTACCTCCAACACTTTCTGAAAGCCATATATATGAGTACTTTTATGGTGTGATTAGCAGACTCGGCTGTCCAGAAGTAGATGGGCTAGAAACACAGAGCCTGTGCCTTAGTGGAGTTTGAGTCTGAGGATGTAGCCAAGGTAGCTGTAGAAACGATGGACAGCTGTCATTTTGGTGAAAGACTTCTAGCATGTCAGTTTATGTCTCTAGAAAAAGTTCACGAAGAACTTTTTAAATAGTAAGAGATTCCTTTTCACTAATCATCGTCTTCAGCAGTGAAATGATATGATCACAAATTGGATTTTGTGCAAAAGTCAAAGATGGATTATTGCTTTAAGAAGAAAAAATGGCAGCAGAACACTAGCAAAGAACACAGTTGATCATAGTTTCCCTTCACTGGTTTTTAACAATCTATAGATGGGGTTTTCAAAAGGCACTGCTAATGATCTGGACAATTCTGTGACTGACGAGGCTTTACCTAACCCAAGGAAAAAGATCTCAGTATACCTAAGAAAAAGAAGAAACGAGTTTAAAAGGCACTCCTTGGAGGCCAGAAAAGTCCCCAAGTACCCAGGGCCCCAAGTGCATTTGTTTATCAATATTTGCAGAGATGAAAAACCACAATGACTGAAATGAATGACGATAAAGATAATAAGATTGTTTTCAAACAGCCTTTGTTTTCAGTGGAAGAAGAGGGTCAAGAGTGTCCAGTGCCTGCATCCTTGGGGGAAAAAGACCTTCAAAGAAGAGTGCCTTATGACCTGGAAGGCCATTTTTTTGTTCATCCTTTCTGTGTAAATGTAATTTTGTTATATAAAGTCCTACTTTGGGATGGAAAACATGAATTTATTCATGCCAGGAAGGAAAGCCATTGGGAACTTGGCTGATCTGCCTTTTGCTGGTCCTGGGTTCATGTTCAAGTTTTATAGCTTCCCTTAGTTGTTCTGGCTAAATGACACTACAAGCTTAAATACCAGCTGCAGCCTTTTTTGTACCATCCAGGTTCTTTGATGGTCCATGTAGTGGTTATGTATATAAAACCCAAAAGAATATGCTAGGCCTCAACCACAGGCAGCTGAAACTGGAAATTAAATACCTGGAGAGTGAGAAAACAGTCCACATCTGAACACAGATGTCCAAATGCATTCAAATACTGTTATGGGGTGGAGAATGACTTGTTCTTATCCCAAATCATCTAATTTTATGTGAACTAGTACAGGTTCGACAAATCAGTATGGGAAAGATGGGGCTGTATTCCAAGATTCAAACAGTAACCACCAAATTCTCTACAATTTATTTGTGTACAGGAACAATCCATAAGCCTTGGATGGGGATGGGGGATTTCTCCATCACTCATTTTTACATTTCTGTGCCCTATCTCTGCTTTCATACTGTGTTACCCAGATTTGTTAAAAATACCTATCAGTTGTCATTAAAGAAATCATGTAGGTATCTTCAGTATTTATACATTCTAAAACATCAGAGAATTCATGGATCTGAGAAATCTGTCCTCAGTTTTTTCCTAGTAACAATTCTTGACATAAGAGCTGAAGAAAGCAGACCTGATCATCTCCTGGTTTGTGCATTTCCAATCAAATGAAATATATGTAAAACTGATTGAAAAATGTAGATGACTCAGACTTAATCAAACTACAAAGTGGGCTTGTGTGGTGGTTAAGCATGCTCACTTCCCTCACCTCTGAGCTATAGTGTTAAGAGTCAAATTACCAGCACCTCCACTTTCTTCATGCCCTGACTACCAGTGGCTCACCCAATGTTGTGTGTAGGACTATTAGTGGTTTGAGCTTGTACAGATATATTATTATGGAAGCTTACTGAGATGATTGCTATAAATTATTCAATATTTCAAATTCTGACATCTATTTATACTTTTTACAATAATATTTCTTCAATTTAGGCAAAACACTTAACATTGAAACATAAAAAAATTTCAGTAACTAGATACTTCAGTGTACAGAGCATATTAATTTGAAACAATGTAATTCAATTACAAAATATATTTTATCATGAAAAACTGTCAACATAATGGATATAAATTGTATAAAAGAATGAGCATGTTATCAAATAAAGACTGTCTTTTGAGATGTCATGGAACTTGCAAAATACAAAACAGACACAATATTCTATTCAACATTAAACAATAGGTAACTGGATTTAGTTTGGCTATTGTAAAATGACAACTTAAAAGAAAAAATCAGCCTATTTCAGGTCTTCAACCCAGGATGACCAAAAACTGAAGAAACAGAGGTTGTGACAAAAAGACTGCAGCCATGTGCAGCCAATTCTCTGCAAGAACTGCACACAGTGCATGTTAATAAGTTCATCATTCGGAACATTGTAGAGCCTACTGCTATCACCGACATATTCAAAGCAAGTGTATTTTATGCTTATGTGTTTCCCAAACACATAAAATCTCAAGCTACATTACTGCAGGAGCTGTGCATTCATAAGGTAGTCAGGAATAGATCTCCTGAAGCCCAGAACTTCCACCAAAGCCAATGTACAGAGGTGGCTTCATAAGAACAGAGAAAAAAACACTTTGGGAAAATAAAACAGAATTTATGTTTTAAAAGAAAGAGAGGAAAAGAAAAAAGAAAAAAATCATTTCTAAACTTTCAAGACAGCTGAGCATGAGTTCCAAACATTTAGACAGATCACAGACCACATGTTTGTTTCAATTTCTGGACTAATTTACAGACCAAAGGACTGGTGACATGTGCTGATTTTACTGAAGTGTGTGATGCGCTGTTACATGAAATCCTATTCCCAAAATAATTTGGCATGCCTAGAGTGGGAGTCTAATGAACTGAATTTATCTAAATCAGTGATTTTCAACCTGTGGGTTGAGACCCCTTTGCAGATCACATATCAGATATCATGCATATCAGGTATTTACATTATGATTCATAACAGTAGCAAAACTAGTTATGAAATAGCAATGAAATAATTTTATGCTTGGGGTTGCCACAACATGATGGACTGAATTAAAGTGCTGCTAAAATACATAGTTAAAAAAAAAAGTATGCCAACATGTGTTACCCAGACAGGGACAAAGTAAAGTGGGAGACTTGGTTTCTCATGCTATAGAGGAGACAGCAGGATACGAAGGAATAAATATACTCTTTCAGGATGTCAGCAAAAGGTTCATTGTGGCTTCTGTCTCTGAGTTCTCTCCCACTTTGCTCCCAGAGGAGATTTTCTGTTTTTGCAGTTTCTGGAAGCACTGGGTTCTCTATAAAAATGCCTAGGCTTCCCAGGGTTTGTAGATGTTGTTGTAGTAAGGGCTGCTATTGGACTAATGAATGCAAATCTAAGAAAGACCTACAATGTAACCTCTTGCTCTAAGGAAGTGAGTGGCTTTGGAGTCCTAGTTCCAAAAGTTTAGCAACAAAACGTACCTACCATTTCAGACAAGAGCAAATAAGAGTAGCCCAATTATAGGGAAAAAAAAAAAAAACCCTTCACCACTGATTTGAAAAATATTTAATTAATTTGACATGTCACTGTTTATAATTTTTCACTAAACACAGTACAACTCTATTATAAACATAAAAGAGAAAGGGGGAAATGTAGTGAGAATTTTGGTGTCTCTAAAACCCAGTTTGTTATGCAAACATGCTTTATTTTTAATCCCATGTGCGGGATATGGGACTGCTTCAGATTGTTCACCAGAGCAGACTATTTGTTTCATGCATGCTCTGGTAGGGGTATGATTCTTCCAGTTGAAGATAGTTTAATTCTATGGACTCTAGAGAGGATATAAAAAGATCAATGTCCCAAAAGAGAAAGCATAGTTATTCCTCCTGCTGGTTTCTGTTCCTACTTCTTCTGTTGCTGGCTTGTCAAGTAGTCATGAGAAAAGAAACATAAAAAGAAATTGGAGCTATCCTGGCAAGATGAAGATTGGACTTTTCCCAAGGAACTCAATACTCCTAATCAGCAGAAAGTAGTCTAAAAATATATCAATGCCCCCTCTCCCCACTAACCTTCTGTCTCTCCTACCTTGTGTTGGGGTGTGGAAGAGATTGGGGTAAAGAAGGGTGGTAGATATAAGAACCCAAATAAAATAGATTTAAAAAGTATGCCAACAGGCTGCAGCATTAGGAAGTTTAGAACCACTGACCTAAAGGATCACGAGGAAATAGTAGTGGGAAATGGACAACCCCACAGGCTAAAGGCAGTTGAGGGAATTGTACTGTTATGATGTAAGCAAAAGAGAAAGAGCAACAATGTCTGGATGATCTTTCAGAAGACAAGTGAATATTTGATGCATTATTATATTCATGGTCATACTGAAATTAGTAGAAAACAGTAGAAAGCCTTGTTCTTACACATCTCATTTTTTCTGTTAACATGTTTAATATCTGTAGGGATAAGGTTATTGAGTAATTAAAATACTGATTTTCTGAACCCACCCTTATCTCATTGTAATCCTTGTACTTAGAATCTCCTGTCTCAGTGTGCTCCCCAATTGTCCCCTCATAGACCAATAAAGCAGTTTGTAGCCAGCCACTGAGCAAGGTAGAGAGTAGGGCTGACTTCCTGCTCTCCAGGTGAGGAGGAGTGAAAGAGAGGTACTAGGGGAATTTCAGCAGGAGGCAGAGGCAGAGGAGACTAGGGAAGTGCCAGCTAAAGCAGGAAATCCACAAAGTGCAAGTATATCTGGGATTTATGCTGAGGGGAAGCCAGATTAGTTTTGTGGGTTAAGAATAGTGTCTCAAAAAACCAAAAAAAAAAAAAAAAAAGAATAGAGTTAACAACTGCTCAGTTTTGTGTGTGACACATGTTTAATAATATAATATAATAAAGTCTCAATTATTTGAAAGATAGCAGGTTAAGAGGAAAATGTGAAACAAACACAATTATATAAATTTACATTAACAAATATCCCTTTTGTGCTGCTATAATCAGACAAAAATGAGGGCAAGATGAAGGAATAGGATTGCTTATAAATATCTTTAGGTCATTGCTTGTGTTTTCCTGTTGCTTCTCCTCCTAATATTGTATTGTTTCCCTTATATATATTTCCCATTCATTCAAGTACTCATTAATTCCACCAGGTTATCATAAAACTATTTTATGTCATCTGTAGCTTTTCTTGACTTGAATTTATAAGTATTTCCCAAATTGAAACCCTAATCTAGTAAAATATAATACTGAGCAGATTTGTGAAGGCACAATGAAAAGATAGCTAAGAAATAGTTTTCAATGTACCCTACATATAGTACTTTGTAAAATTTATTTAAAAAAAATATATAAGTAATTATTTTATACAATCCTGAACCCAATATATATTGCATCCCATCTTTGTTTTGGCATATATGAAAAGAATTCTGCAAATCATTTCAGTAACACCTGTTCTGATAGTATGATCCATGAGACTGAACATTGACAGTTTGTCAACATTGTCAATATCAATGACAGAATAAAACTAATAACACATGGAGAAAGAGAACTTTTTAGTATATAAGCATACAGTTTTTTTCTTTAGAATTAGTGATATATTTTGTGTTATATATATTTCCAACATGTTTACATAAAATATTCTAATCTCTTTTAAATTTATTTCTTTTTTATTTTATTCAAATATACCAATCTTCCTCTATTTGGGGGCATATTTGGAATGATTGAGCTCTTAAGGTATTGAAATCATTGATTTTATTTTAGGAGTCTGAAATATAAATATTGTACTCTGCTGTTATCAGAGGAACAATTTTCCAAAATAAGCTGTTTTCATCAGTGGTTACTTTAAATGAAGCTTATCCTAAAATTTGAATTTGCTTCTATTTTATGGCAATTCAATTTAAATGTCTTTGGAGTTATTACAACAATTACAATAGAGAAGATAAATACTATTTCTACTTCTTATATTTCTTTGAAGCAAAAAATAACTGGTTAGTTAATTTACACTAACTAACTGTTTTATTTTCTGAAAAATCCTAGATGGTCCTCAAAATGATAAGACTATCATTACAGCCTAACACATAGGAAGGCACTGTTATCTTTGAAATAGACTTGTTCACTTCTCAGCCTGTAATGGTGGTTCACAAGCTCCAATAACACACAGTGCTGACACAGGGTGAGAGATAGCATTTGGCAAGCTACAAGAACACTGCTTTTTTTTTTTTTTACTTTATATCACCATATTTTATGTGTAAGAGATTAAATACAATATTTTTTAAAAGAAATAAACCATGGAACCACTAATCTTCTTTTATCTTTTTCTCACTATGTGTTTCATGCATGAGATGCAGCTTTTGAGGCTATAGATTTCTCAGGGCAACACACCAAAGAGCAGACTGCTAAATAATGCAACAATAGTACATTGTCTTGATTGAATGTCCATTACTAACGAGGTTCTGGTATATTTCAACGAAAATTTTAAAAGATCCTATTGCAAGATGGTTGCTAGATTCAATAAGAATATTTCAGCTATGTTTAAAATTGTGTCAGGCAGGGAGATCCAAGATGGCGGCTGCCTGGGCAGATCCATTTTGAACATGGGGAAAACAGCCATAAAACCATAGAGTTATAACTCGCTGTGTAAAAAAATCTGAGTGACGTGCCCCCCCCCCCCCGGGTTTCACCCACTTACCCAGGGACCACTAAAAGTCCCTGGGCAGAATTCTTCCCCCCTCTCTTGGACATGCATGGAAGCCGCTGAATCCGGGAATCAGGAACCCCCACCAGGAGAGACCCGGGTAAGATCTATTCTAATACCCAGCAGGCAGATTCAGACCCCAAACAGGGTTACTCACCAGCCTACTCAGCACCCCAGATCCCACACAGGCATTTCAGCTATCTAGTGAATGGTTGCGGGCCCATGGGATTGCCATACACCCTTAGCAGTGCGCGGCAGGCACGCAGCAGCTGATGGTTCCACAAGTAGCAGCCCAACTGCCAGTTGGTCCACAGTTGCATTTTGGAAGCCCCGACATATTTGTGCACCCACAGAGGGGTGTTGGGTTTACATACAGGCCCCTTTATTGGATTTACAGTCATTGGGAAAAAAACGCTGCAGCTGAACTGAGCAACAGGATACTCTTCTGGCTGCAGGTTACACAGCAGCCTGACTGCTGTGTACTGGAGCTTGGATGACAGTGGCCCCATTTGCCAGTATCCAAAGCCAGCTCCATACACAAATAGGCAGAGTGGTGAGAGTGGTAGAAAGGGCGGCAGGGTTGGAAGGCGGATTTGCCCACCACAGTGTCCAAGCCCTGGGCAAACTGTGGGGTTTCTATTATTATTATTATTAGACTCTTTTGCTAGTACTGGCCCCTCTGGCGGGAAGCCAGAGCTTAAGCATATATAGCTCCACCCCCTGGATCAGTGAGGTTTCAACCTGGGAAACACTGTTGAGTGACTCACCTTACAGGTGTGGAGTTAGGTACTTCTAAGATGCCAATGGGCCTTGGGACCTCCAGAGTCCACAGAATCTGTGCCTGGACACACAGGACCATATCACCAGAGCCACTGCAGGCTGAATACTCAGTGTGCAACATAGAGAGGTCTGACTTGGGAGCCGTGAAATAACCCCAGGTCATACCTCATTGCCTGGGAATAGGCTGCACTAGCTCACAGTGCTTCTTGCTATTAGATGCACATTGATCCTGAGAACCCATGTAAGCAGCTGCGGAGGACCACAAACATGGTCCAACACATAAACTGCAGGGGAGCTACAACCCCACCCAACAGCTTGAGGCCTGCCAACCTGCACTGTCATCTATAGGGAGACCAGTTGGATCCCAGGAATCTACAGAACCACAACACCATCACAACCCCTCACTTGAGTCCCCAATTGGGATGAAACAGGAAGGGTTGAGCTCTTGAAGACACACTGAGAACCTCCACACAAGGCCCCATCCAGCCAGTGGAAAGCGAAAGATAACCAAGCAATACGGCTGCTTCACCAAAGTGCCCCCTTTGGCCGAAGCCTAGAAGGCAACAGGAACAAACAACTAAGAACAACCAAATGTCTAAAGGTCAGAGAAAAAAAACAGAAACAACAGAAGTCAAGGAGATATGACTCCAACAAAACACAACTGCGCTAGCACATCAAGCCCTGACCACCTCTCCACAGCTGAAACACATGAAAACGATGGCAATTCTACATTATGGAAAGTGATAGGGTCCTTTCAGGAAGAATTTAAATCTATGAAGGAATTCAAAGAAGCCACAATTTCACAAGTGAAAGCAACAGACAATACCATTAGAGAGCTCCAAGCCAAAGTGGCTCAACTTGAATGGGAAAAAGACAGGGCAATGAAAGATTCCCAGGCAAAAACAAGCAAAATGGAGCAGGAAATGTACAAACTGAAAAAAATCATTTAAGGCATGAAAATGGAAATGGAACAATAAAGAAAACACAGTCAGAATTAAGAGTGGAAATGGAGAATCAAAGGAAGAGAACAGGAACTAGAGATATGAGTATCAAAAATAGGATACAGGAGATGGAAGACAGGATCTCAGGCATGGAAGATTCGATGGAAGAAATCAGTACAAAATCCAAAGAAAATGAGAAAGCTAAAAAATCTCTCAGCCACAACATCCAAGAAATCAAGGACTCAATGAAAAGACAGAACCTAAGAATTATAGGCATAGAGGAAAGAGAAGACTCCTGACCCCAAGGTCCAGGAAATATCTTCAACAAAATCATAGAAGAAAACTTCCCAAACCTAAAGAAAGAGATGCCAGTAAAAATCCAAGAGGCTTACAGAACACCAAACAGATTATATCAGAAAAGAAACTCCTCTTGCCACATAATAATTATAACTACAAATGTACAGAACAAGGAAAGAATATAATATTAAAAGTTGTAAGAGAAAAAGGTCAAGTCACATATAATAGCAGACCCATCAAAATTACACCTGACTTCTCCTGAGAAACTTTAAAAGCTAGAAGGTCCTGGACAGATGTCCTACAAGCCCTGAGAGAACATAGGTGCCCAGCCAGACTACTATACCCAGCAAAACTTTCTATCAACATAGATGAAAAAAACAAGATATTCCATGACAAAATCAAATTTAAACAATATCTACCCACAAACCCAGCCCTACAGAAGATCCTAGAAGGAAAATTCCAACCCAGAGAAGATACTACACCCAAGAACACAGAGGAAATAAAAAACTCCACAGCAACTAAACCAAAAGAAACACAGGATGACCACCTATGCAAAAATAATGGGAAATAACAACCCCTGGTCACTAATATCCATCAACATCAATGGACTCAATGCACAAATAAAAAGACACAGAATTACAGATTGGATCAGTAAAGAAGACCCATCATTTTGCTGCATACAAGAAACACATCTCACTAACAAAGATAGACACTATCTAAAAGTAAAGGGCTGGGAAAACCTTTTCCAAGCAAATGGCCTCAGAAAGCCAACTGGAGTAGCCATCCTAATATTAAACAAAATAGACTTCCAACTGAAGTTAATAAAAAAAGACAGAGAGGGGCATTACATATTTGTTAAAGAAAATATTCATCAAGAGGACACCTCAATATTGAACATCTATGCCCTAAATACAAAGGCACCTACATTTCTAAAAGAAACGTTTCTAAAACTTAAATAACACATCAATCCCCACACATTAGTAGTGGGAGACTTCAACACCCCACTCACAACAATGGACATATCATTAAGACAGAAGCCAAACAGAGAAATAATGAGTCTAATGGAGCTCATGAACCAAATGGACCTAACAGATATCTACAGAACATTTCACCTAAACTCAAAAGGATACACGTTCTTCTCAGCAAGTTGCCTCAACAGATACACGAAAATTGAAATAACCCCTTGTATCTTATCAGACCACCATGGAATAAAGCTTGACTTCAACAGCAAAAGAATCAACAGAAACCTACACACACATGGAAATTGAACAACTCTTTACTAGATGAATATTGGGTCAGGGAAGAAATAAAGAAGGAAATCAAAGAGTTCTTAAAATCCAACGAAAATGAAGACACAACATGGCCCAACCTATGGGACACAATGAAAGCTGTGCTACGAGGAAAGTTTATAGTACTAAGTGCCTTCAAAAAGAAAATTGTGAAAGCTCATATTAGCTAAACTGGGTGAATTAGAAAAAAAAGAAGCAAACACCCCCAAGAGGAGCAGAAGGCAGGAAATCATCAAAGTTAGGGCTGATATCAACATGTTAGAAACAAAAAGAACTATACAAAGAATCAATAAAACCAAGAATAGGTTTTTCGGGAAAATCACCATAATATACAGACCCTTAGCCAAATTAACTTAAAGGCAGAGGGGAAAACCCCAAATCAACAAAATCAGAAATGAAAAGGGAGAAATAAAAACAAACATTGATGAAATCCAGAGAACATTTGGGTCCTACTTTAAAAATCTATACTCCACAAACTTTGAAAACTTAAGGAAATGTACAAGTTTCTTGATAGATTCCACCTACTGAAGCTAAATCAAGATCAGGTTAACAGATTAAACAGCCCTGTTACCCCTGAGGAAATAGAAACAGTCATTAAAAATCTCCCAGCCAAAAAAAAGCCAAGGGCCAGATGGTTTTAGCACAGAATTCTACCGGACCTTCAATGAGGAGCTAACACCAATACTCTTCAAATTCTTTCAACAAATAGAGTCAGAAAGAACACTGCCAAACTTATTCTATAAGGCCACAGTCACCCTGATTCCTAAACAACACAAAGACCTAACAAAGAAAAAGAACTTCAGACCAATCTCCCTCATGAACATAGATGCAAAAATACTTAATAAAATACTAGCAAACCGAATTTAAGAACACATCAAAAGTATCATACACCACGATGAACTAGGCTTCATTTCAGGAATGCAGGGATGGCTCAACATACAAAAGTCTATCAACGTAATTCACCATATAAAAAGATGAAAGAAAAAATCCACATGATAATCTCACTAGATGCGGAAAAGCATTTGACAAAATCCAAAACCCTTTCATGCTAAAAGTTCTGGAGAGAACTGGCATACAAGGACCATACCTAGAAACAATAAAGGCAATATACAGCAAACCAGTGGCCAACATCAAATTAAATGGAGAGAAATTTGAAACATTTCCTCTATACTCAGGGACAAGACAAGGATGCCCACTTTCACCATATCTCTTCAATATAGTACTTGAAGTTCTTGCTAGAGCAATAAGACAACTAAAGGAGATCACGGGGATACAAACTGGAAACGAAGAAGTCAAACAATCCCTATTTGCAGACAATATGATCGTATACATAAGCGACCCCAAAAATTCCACCAGAGAACTCTTACAGCTGATAAACACCTTCAGCAAGATGGCTGGATGCAAAAATAATTCAAAAAAAATCAGAAGCCCTTCTTTATACAACAAAAAAATGGGCTGAGAAAGAAATAAGGGAAACAACCCCCTTCACAATAGCCACAAACAATATAAAATACCTGGGGGTAACTCTAACCAAGTAAGTATAAGACCTGTACAACAAGTACTTCAAGCCCTTGAAGAAAGAAATTGAAGAAGCCTTTAGAAGATGGAAAGATCTCCCATGCTCATGGATAGGTAGGATCAACATAATAAAAATGGCCATCCTACCAAAAGCAATATATAGATTCAATGCAATTCCTATCAAAATACCAACACATTTCTTTATAGACTTGGAAAGAGCTATTCTCCATTTCATATGGAACAACAATAAACCCAGAATCGCTAAATCAATCCTGTACAATAAAAAAAACTTCTGGAGGTATCACCATCCCGTATTTCAAGCTGTACTACACAGCAATATTAGTAAAAACAGTACTGGTATAGAAACAGACCAATAGATCAAATGGAATCAAATTGAAGACCCAGAAATGGACCCACACACCTATGGCCACATAATTTTTGACAAAGAAGCCAAAACCGCACAATGGAAAAAGGACAGCATCTTCAACAAATGGTGCTGGTCCAACTGGATGTCCACTTGTAAAAGAATGAAATTAGACCCATACTTATCACCTTGTACAAAACTTAAGTCCATGTGGATCAAAGTCTTTAACATAAGGCTGGTCAAACTAAATCTACTAGAAGACAAAGTGGGGAAAACCCTTGAACTTATTGGCACAGGTGACAACTTCCTGAACAGAACACCAACAGCTCAGGACCTAAGACCAATAATCAATAAATGGAACCTCATGAAACTGAAAAGCTTCTTTAAGGCAAAATACACTGTCATTCAAAAAAAAAAAAAAAAAAAAAAACGGCAGCCTACAAACTGGGAAAAAATCTTCACCAACCCCACATCTGACAGAGGGCTTATATCCAAAATCTACAAAGAACTCAAGAATTTAATGCCAAGAAACCAAATAATCCAATCAAAAAATGGGGAACAGAGCTAAATAGAGAATTCACAAAGGAGGAATCCCTAATGGCTGAAAGACACTTGAAAAAGTGCTCAATATCCTTAACCATCAGAGAAATGCAACTCAAGACGACTCTGAGATTCCATCTAACACCTGTCAGAATGGCTAAGATTAAAAGCTCAAATGACAGCACATGATGTCAAGGTTGTGGAGAATGGGGAGCCCTCTTCCACTGCTGGTGAGAGTGCAGGCTTGTGTAAATACTATGGAGGTCAGTATGGCGATATATTAGAAAACTTGGAATAGCTTTGCCTCAGGACCCAGCCATACTACCCAAGTGGTAACTTCTGGGTATACACCCAAATGACTCCTCACCGAACATAAGGAAGTTTCCTCATCTATGTTCATGGCAGCCTTATTTGTAATAGCTAGAAACTGAAAACAACCCAGCTGAAGAATGGATTAAGAAACTGTGGTACATCTACACAATGGAATATTATTCAGCTATCAGAAAGAATGAAATTATGCAATTTGCAGCCAAATGGATGGAACTTGAGAAGCTCATCCTGATTGAGCTAACCCAGACTCACAAGGATGTGCATGGCATCTATTCACTTATAGTAGGATTTTAGCTATATAATACAGGATATCTATTCTACAACCAACACACCAAAGGGAAAATGGACATAGATTTTGTTTGACTGTTTCTTTGTTTTTTTTTTTGTTTTTTTTTTTTTAGTTTCCTCTCCCTGGCAATGAGACACTTTTCACTGGTGGTACTGCCTTGTAGGTCCTCAGTGTATGAGGAGGCTCTTGACCCTCATATGACTTCTGAACTGGGGCAAGGGACTTTTATGTAGGGACACACCACTCCAGAGGAGTGGGATGGAAGGATTAGGGCATAGAGGGTGGGAGGGCGAGGCTAGGAAGGGGACGAAGAGGAAAATATGATGGAGATGTAACCTGAAACAACAAATAAATAAATTTATTTATAAAAAATTAAAAAAAAGAAAAATCAAAGAGAGAGGGAGGGAGGGAGAGAGAGAGATAGAATATAACTGAAAAAGAGTGAGATATCCCAAGCTGGCTATAAGATGGAGATTTAATGGCAAAATGGGAAGGTATGGTATCAATTTTTAAGGAACATATTTTCCTTTTAACATCTTTCACGGAAAGCATTTGGTAGTTTGTCCCAAAGAAATTTGAAATTACTTTTCCCTTTTGGAAACAATGCCACTCTTCTAAGGTTAAATTTTGTTTCTCTTCTGTAAACAAAATAACCACTGAAGGAATGACTGATCACTTTATAGAGGTGCTGTACAACTCTCTGCTTCTCAATGGACTTGGCCTAATTTGATTTAGCACTCTTCGCTGGTCATTCTCCAACTCTGATGGATTAAATTGACCCTTGACAGGAGGCAATGCTATATGCAGAATTTACCCCCCCCAAATGATCACAGTCTCAACTGTCATTGTGACCAAAATCAGAAGACAGCTCACTCATAAGGAAGAACTACAGTTCTTCTGAAAATGTTCAACAAATACAAGAGTAGAATATTAGCTAAAATCATAGCAAATTGCATGCTGGGAAAACTGCTGGTCTTGCATCAACAGTGAAGTTTCCCTCAGTAAAGGGAAAATAACTATTGCCTTAGGGTATCATTGGTCATTGGGCTGGGAGGAAGATGTGAAAATAGAAAGTAATAAAAGTGGCAATTTGGAGAATGATAGGGTGGTTTCAAATGAGAAATTAGAATGGGCAACAAATCTATAACATCTAATTGACTGAGAGGAAAATGCTGTTTATGTCTTATAAAATGGAAGAAGAAAATAGTTTTTATATTAATAAATGTTTAAGAAAAGAAAAAATTGTGTCAGGCAAAGAAGATATATCACAGGGCACAGAAACCATGTTAGGTAGATAGATAGATAGATAGATAGATAGATAGATAGATAGATAGATAGATGGTAGATGTGAGAGTATATCAATGAGACAGAATGACAACATCTAAAGAGAATTAATCTGTGCTGATTAAGATATTATTAAAACAGATACATATTGAATATTACCCACTCATTGAGAAATATCAGGTAACATTTGGAGGCAGAATTAAAGAAGATGATTTTTTTTTAACATGACAGTATACTTTGCCATTCTAGAATATCCACAATGGAAAACTCACATTTCACTTCATTGCAATTGTGTGGAGTCAGTGTTTTTTATTCCTAGATCAATCTCAAACTTGCTACATACCTTAGGATGGCATTGAATTTCTGACATGCATTCTTCCACCTCCTGCATGGCAAACATTATACTTTGCTTCATATTCTCATATTCATATTACTATATATTAGAAAAAACCTAAAATAATGGTTTTTAACACACACACATACAGAGAGAGAGATGAAATTTACTAATTACAAAAAGGAAAATTCTGCTAAGTTTACAAAGTCATGGCCTCATTCACAATCACATTTTAAAATGGCAGCATGCTTTAAATTCCACTTTTTAGCACAGAAATTTATGTACAGATGATGCTACAAGAATTTGTTTTGTATGATTTTTTTCAGATTTTGAAGATGGGGGAATGCATTCTACCCCAAGTTTTTACACTATGTTTTTGCACTTCATGTGCTCAATAAACACACAGAAAGATATTAACAAACCTAAAAATGGCATAAGGACAGTGTGATTGAGTTCCAGCCTTGTTTTTAATCATTTCCATGGATATTGGTTTCACTGGACCTTACATTAATCATTTCTAAGCAAAAAGAGATGAGTAATGGTATCACCCTATTTTGTAACTAGAAAAGAGGGTAATAGGAAGGTTCAGAGGTTTGCTTTGGGCAATTCCAGCTGTAGGGCTCTGGCGAAGCCCTTAGAAGAAGCTATTTGTCTTAAATGACAGTTTTTAGTTTTAACTACTAGGGTCCAGAGTAAACTGAGTCTAACACATTTTATTTACAAAAGAGAGCTAACAAGAGTGGGCATCAAGATCTCAACTCTCCTTGCATTTGCACCACTAATGGATACTGAGACTTCTAGGGTCATTTGTAAATCAGAATGCCATCAGTACAGTCGTTTACCAAAACACAATTAATGAGAGAGATTTTTTTTTTTACACAAGATGAGGTATGAGTTACTTGTAAACATACATCGCATACCTTAAATAAGATTATCTTCTAGTGGAGCAAATACACAAAATGATAACAGGGCTGCTTAAGAGTTATATAGGACAGGAAGTGGAGGGGGACATACCACCGGAGCAATAAATGATTAGGCACCTGATTACAGGTATCAGATTACAGAATACAGATTATAGTCATTGTAAACTAAAGGAATACTCTGCAAAGCTCAGAGCCAAGGTGTATTATCTAAGATAGATAACCATTTTAGCAGAGAAAGACGAAATGAATATTTCAAGAAGTTTGATTTTGAAGCATGAATCAAAATTTGAAGTGAAAAATACCAATCACACATATACACAAGCACATATGCACACACATGTACACACACCTTTTGTTTTGAATATGAATAGAGAAAGATATTTTTGTAAGCATTTTTTAATTCTATTCTAAAAATTTACTTGTTTATTTACATTCCAATTGCAACCCCCTCCCTCCCCGCCTCCCAATCCCATCCTCCCACTCACTTCCTCTTTACCCCCACCTCCTCCTGATATTAACTCATTCTGGCACATCAAATTGCATAAGGGACTTAGTGCCTCCTTTTTCACTGAGACAAGAAAAGGCAATTCTGCTAGGAAAATGGGGTCCAGAGAGAAACAAGAGAGACCAAATCTGAGATGGTCCAATTGTTAGAGGATCCACTTGAAGTCCAAGCAGCCCATCAGCTTCATACATGTGATGGGCTTAGAACTAGTCCATTCAAATTCTTTGGTTAGTAATTCAGTCTCTATGAGCCTCCTTCAGTCCAAGTTAATTGGCTATGTAGGTCTTATTTTGGTCCTTGACTACTCCAGCTCCCTTGAACCCTTCCCTAACACTTCCACAAGGCTCCCTGAATTTTGCCTAATGTTTGACTGTGGGTTTCTGCATCTGTTTTCATTATCTGCTGGATAAAGCCTCCCAGATGCCAGTTATGTTAGGTTCCTGTCCTGTTCCCTTTCTCCATCCACTTCCAATGTCTATTTTATTTCCCCTACTTAGAGGGATTAAAGAATCATCCCATGTGCCCTCCTTGCTACTTAGTTTCTTTGGGTCTGTGGATTGTAGAATGGTTATCCTGTACTTAATTGGTAATATCTGCTGACGAGTGAGTACATGCCATGGATGTCTTTGTGGGTCTGTGTTACCTCACTCAGGATGGTCTTTTCTGGTTTCAACAATTTGCCTGCAAGTTTCATGATGGTTTTGTTTCTAATTGCCAAGTAGTATCCCAGGATAGTGAAAAAAGTCCTGTTCAATAAAAGAATCTATGAATGTATCACCATCATTACCTTTGAGCTATACTAGAAAACAATAGTAATAAAAACTTTATGTTATTGGTATAAAAAAAGACAGGTTGATCAGTGGAATCAAATCAAAGATCGAGAAATATACCCAAACACCTACAGACACTTGATTTTTGACAATGATGTCAAAACCATACAATGCAAAAAAGATAGTATCTTTAACAAATGGTGCTGGTGTAACTGAAAGTCTATATGTAGAAGAATGCAAATAGATCCATATTTTTCACTCTGTACAGAACTCCAGTCCAAGTGAATCAAAGACCACAACATTAAAAGGGTCACACTGAATCTAATAGAAGAAAAAGTGGGGAAAAGTCTCAACTTATTGGCACAGGTGACAACTTCCTGTACAGAACACCAACAGCCCAGGCTCTAAGACCAACAATCAATCAATGGGAACTTATGAAACTGAAAAGCTTCTTTAAGGCAAAGGACACTGTCATGAGAACAAAATGGCAGCCCACAGATTGGAAAAAGATCTTCACTAACCCCACATCTGACAGAGGGCTAATATTCAAAATATATAAAGAATTCAGGAAATTAAACACCAAGAAACCAAATAACCCAATGAAAAAATGGGGTAC
The DNA here is from genome assembly GCA_907164525.1 of Lophiomys imhausi. Taxonomy (NCBI): domain Eukaryota; kingdom Metazoa; phylum Chordata; class Mammalia; order Rodentia; family Muridae; genus Lophiomys; species Lophiomys imhausi. The sequence goes on from CAJQZJ010032746.1 coordinate 4,142,632, forward strand.
AGAGCTAAACTAAGAATTCACAAAGGAGGAATCTCAGTGATAAACCAAGAATTCACAAAAGAGGAATCTCTAATGACTGAGAAGCACTTAAAGAAATGTTCAAAGTCCCTAGTTATATAGGAAATATAAATCAAATCCACTATGACATTCCATGTTCCACCTGTCAGAATGGCTAAGATCAAAAACTCAAGGGACTGCACATCCTGGCCAGGATGTGAAGAAAGGGCAACAGTTCTCCACTGCTGGTGGGAGTGCCAACTTATACATCTACTTTGGATATCAATCTGGCACTTTCTTATTAAAGTGAGAATATCTCTACCTCAAGAACCAGCTATACCACCCCTGGGCATGTATCTAAAATATGTTTCATCAAACCACAAGGAATTTTTTTCAATTTTGTTCATAGCAGTTTTATTCATAATAGCTAGAACTGGAAACAACCTAGATGCCCCTCAATCAAGGAATGGATGAAGAAATTGTGATATTTTAAGCATTAGTTAGAACTATGGTATATGAACTTTACAAAGTCACATGAAGGTCATATAAAGAACCTAATTTTAATAAAAGAGATAAATGAATCTGTGATTTGAGTAAAGTAATGGGACCCTGAATTAAAATAGTGAAAGTAACAGAATAGATTATGAAAAGTTGGTTCTGGAAATACTTAGCAAATCTATAGATTCTAAATGTTCCGTAGGATAGGGGAATGGACATGGAATAATTTTGAATTCATAAACTGTACTTATTGAAGAGAATGGATTCTGGAGCCAGCTGATATATTTTAAATCTTTGTCAGATGAAAAGTTAGGATATATTTGGTGAAAAACAAAGCCTCTAAGATCCCAAGTTAATTTTCTATGAAGGTCAGAGGCTTGAAGGTAATTGGTATTCAAGTCCAATGTCAACAGAAATCAAAATTCCACTCTTCTACAATGATCTTAAATACTACTTTCTTCAGATGAAGGCAAAGACTAGAAGAACTTCAAGAGTCATAGCTGAGAGGCACAAATGAAGTTTCTATTTTCCAAGCATGCACTCTAAGTGCTCCAAGGCCTTTGCCACTCTCTTCTTCTCAGTCCTTGCCATGAGGTCATCAGTCCTCAGTATCTCTCCTATTCTGTTCGGGTGAGTATGGTCTCATGGCCACCTTCAATTAATGACTATAATAAGATGATAGTGTTCAGTCAAATTGGGATTTCTGCAAGAGCTGGGATAGATCAATCTTTCCTGAGTCACGTGAAAAGGTAGAATATATATTTAAAACTTCAGGGAGCAGCCCATAAAAATGACATCATAGTCACAAGCATGCCACAGCCCTCTCTGTAACATGAGAATAAGAGTGAAAAGTGTGTGTACAGCATGATTTACTGAATAGATTAGGGCATATTACATGTGGTATGGTGGAATAAAAGTCAGAGAAACAAAAGGAGTAGCATGCTTGACAAAAGCCCAGAAGAAGAAAAGGTTAACTACAATTTTAGATGATATTGAATGAGAAAGCTATTCCTTTCCCTCTCTCATTAAACATTTTAAGAAAATATCTGTGTCATTCTGCTTTTCTAGGATCAGTGATTTTCAACTTCTTTTCTTCATTTTATTACTTTCTTTATTATATCCCAGAACAGAAGGATATAAGCCACATTCCTGGTTTTATTCTAAATAGCATGAAAAGATTTCTAAGTGTGAAGTGGATCCAAGGGGAAAATAACTCTCTTGGTGGTATATATGTTATTGCTATTAAATGACTACCTTAAGTAGAAGTACATAGAGGAGACACAGTTAATTTCACAGGAAGATAGGAAGGGTCACTAAGGTAATGAACTTTATTGAGAATGTTTTTAATTCCATTATGCACGTTTAAGAAGCTTTCTGAGCAAGGAAGACCACTGAGTTGATAAAAGAAGCATTTAGTTAGCAAATGTCTTTGTGTTTCCCAGCTCACA
>CAJQZJ010032746.1:4144584-4165956 GCA_907164525.1 Lophiomys imhausi
TGTGTGTGTGTGTGTGTGTGTGTGTGTGTGTGTGTGTGTGTTTTAGGGGAACAATCAGCATCATGAAGCAAGGAAGGGTTATATTAAGCAACTTTTCATGGGTATGTGGACTGCATAATTTAAAACTGTCCTGGGGCACCCATAAATTATGCATAAATTTTGTTTTCTTATTGTACATTTTTAGAGGAGAGAGAGAGAAATTTTGGTTCAGCAGTTTCTCCACCTTTAGCCTTAGCTAACTCTTTGTGTGGAATACTGATCATCCATGAGGAGCCATGCCATCTGCTCTGCAGAGCATTTCCTAAGAGCTTCTCAGAGAACTAATTCCTTCTCACATTATCTTGTCTTCAGGAGGTGAATCAACTTCCCATTTCAACATGGATTTCCGTTAGACTCTACCTTGTGTGAAAACAATGAATGCAGAGTTTGGAATGATTTTAATAATTTGATAGTTTATTTTACAGTACTTTGTGCCATTATTTAAACTATTCTGTAGCTAGCAGTCAGTGATTGTTGTGATCATGGGCGAGCCCCTTGGATTTTTTCTCTTTTTTTTTAAACTGTGATTTGGGAGAATGCTTCTTTCTGTGGCTGTGCAATTCTGCTATCACAATCTGTATTTGTTTGAAGGATAACTTCCATTCCATAAGCACTCTCTTCAACTTTGGGATGGTAGTTCTGTAAGCAACAGATAATCTTTAAAATCCCTGAGAATCTTTGGAAGAAATGTCACACAATGATTTTATTTGTTTGGGTCACTGCTTGATAAATCAACATTTGGGAGTCCTGTAATTAGTTAACAGCACAGGGCTCTGTGTTCGGCCATTTGCTGTTTAAAGAGCTAGAATCATTAAATCATCACTTTTAGGTCTCTTTTAATTAGTGCACTTGGGGACATGAGGTATATGTTTTAATTGTCTGTTTTTAGACTGTAGCCAAAGTTTAACAAGTTGCTTATTACAGGCCCTGTAGACATATTTACATTCCCCAGTGATTGCAGCTCTTCTTTCACCACTAGGTGGCAGAAGAGTTTTACACTTCCTGGTTCTGCACATTGGCAGCTTGAGAACTGTTTCAGCTCATTCCCACAGTAGCTGAGTCTGATACAAATGTACAAAGGAACAGACATACACTGCTGTTCCTAAAGCACAAAGCAACAACTCTGAGCCATGTTCTTGGCTTCAAATGGTCCGGTGAAGCCAGTGCTTTGCTAATGGGTTGAGAGTAAAGCACCTGATATGAAGACGGCTTTTCCTGAGGTTACATTTGTGTGTGATGTTTGAACCAGGACGCAGGACTGGTGCAGAAAAGAGAGTTGGCAACCCATGCATTCACTGCTGCTTGGAAAGAGGATGGACCCTCCCACCTGACCCTGCTCAGGGGATAATGCCCTGCCTGCTGCAGAAGGGGGAATAAGACAGCAAAAGCAAAAGGAGGAGAAAACAACATGCAAAACTAAAGAAGTTGGATTCATGCAGTTTTGAGGATTCTCAACAGTGGGAGGATGGCTATATTGAGTTACTGGGAGAAGAATCTGATTGGAAAAATGCATTTGTTGAAGGTATTTGCTAACTGAATATCCATAGTGTTATTTGGACAATCTGACTTCCTGCAACTTAGGGAGTTGTAACAGTAAAGTCTAGAAAGGGCTTATATCAAACAGGCACTCAGTTTTGTAGACTATGTGTTAATGGATTGTGGAGGAAGTGTGGAAGTATGCTGTTAATGAGGCTCTTGTATTCCAAAATAAATATAACTCTCCTCTTAGGAAAGCACTGGACTTACAAAGTGTGAAAAGAATGGAAAGAGACTTTCTGTAGATCTGGACAGGGAGCTATGGAGCAATGAACTTTTCTGTGGAGACAATAATCAGTAGGTTATATTCTAAACTAACCCACTTACAGCTGCCACCACAGCCAGCACCTGATGTAGGGTGAATGACACACAGCACCCCCACCCAAATGTCATTGTTCAGCTGTGTTAGCCAATTAAAACTAATAAACATACTCCTCCACACAGACACACACACACCCACACTCCATCGCTGAAGATGTGTCGCCAGTCCTACAAGCAGCAGGGCAGGCAATGGCAGGGGATAGTAACAGCAGTAGCAGCAGAAGCAGCCAGAGCCCTGGGCAGCAGGTGCACTTGGCTGGGGACAGAGAAGGGCACAGTGTGGTGCTGGCATTGCTTGCTCACATATGCAGGCAGAGCTGAGATGTTTACAAATTGATAGCAGAGTGGATTTGGTAGGGGAGAGAGTCTTGCACACTGCATTCAATGTGTAGCGAAGCCCAAGTAGAGGAGTCTGCACTGTCAGATGTGGTTCCAGTCACCCTAGGAAAGGATCTCCTTTTGTTTGTGCCCTGGGATACCTTAGCAGTCTGCACAGGCCCAGGTTCATAAGGTACATGTGAACACCTACTTTGAACACCGAGCTCTGACGCTGAGGCCAGAAGATTTTCTTTCTGTCTAAGTCAATTTCTTCTGGGTCGTATGTGCTTCCAAGTTCCAGAGAAATTCACTTGGAACATAGCTGGGGAACAGGAGTAAAGAAATAATGCAGAACAAGGTATGAGTGTGTGTATTTCTATGTATGTGTGTATGTATGTTCGGGAGACTCAGCCGAAAGAAATTGAACCTCCAAGAAAGAAAGAGATGCCTGAAAGGCACTAACAGTGAGCGCTCAATGCTTTAGTATCTCCAGGTCAGGCTGGTGCATTCTGGGAAGGAAATGGGTGGTCTCAGGAGTGTGGAATATGTTTGTCTGGTAAGAGTAGGCGGGAGCACGGGCATATCAGCCTTTATTGCATTGGATCAAATGGAAAGAGCGTGGCAGACAGTGTGGTCACTAGAGGACCTCCCACCACCAGCGAGGTATCACGGGTGATGTTTTCTGCTGCAATGCTCTGTCTAACAGAGGCAGGATGGACGTGGCCTTTGTCCGTCCAGTTGGCAGTGCAGCAACCTATGTCAGCGTTTGTTTTCACCTCTGCTTATTGCAACTGTGTTGTCTGGCTGTGTCACTGCTGTCAATTTAAAATCTTGCTTCTCCTTGCAAGTGCCGTCGTGGTACAGGACATTTGAAAATGTTAACCTTGAGACCAGGAACACACCAGAACTGCCTGTTAATTATGTTTGTGTCTAACCCTGCAAGCTCAAAGTGATGAGGGGCTGCTAAGATTGCTGTCATCTCCTTGTACCACCTGTCTGACCCATAATCTGGGGTATTGTTAGGCAATGGTTCCTGTCCTGGACATGGGCTGCTCTGCATTCTGAGTTCAGGTGGCCGAGCTCCTAGTATCTGACTAAAGCTTCTTACAGACATATGTAAACACAGAGAATTGGATTTCTTTTAAATTAAAAATGAACAAACAAGCAAACTAAAACCAGGTAACCATCCAAACAACAAAATTAGAAAGGAAATGAACACCCTTGATGTGGTGGCTTGACCCAGAACTGAGAAAGCCAACATGATGATGATGGTGATGGTGATTGGGATGATGATGATGATGGTGGTGGTGGTGGTGGTGGTGATGATGGTGATGATGATGATGATGATGACTGTGGTAGTAGAAACCAGCAAAATATGTTTTTTTTCTGTCACTGCTCCCATGGCATATGAAACTGGATCTGATCTCAAACAGAAAGAGTTTGTTCTCTTTTCTTTCTTCTACTTTTTTTTAAATCTCAAGTGAACTGAGCCAAAGGTATTTCACACATTAATTAAGCTACCTGTTAAATATTTGGGTATAGCATGCTGGGTCTTGGGATACAGGGCTGAGGTGATTTGAAGCAGGCCTGGTGAAGTGTTCAGTAGGAATAGTGATAAGGTGAAAGTAGTGAATGTGAGGTGGCAGAAGGGATAAAGTCCTGAAACTTCAAACATCAGTAGAAGACCCAATGGTCTAGTGATGCACAGAAATGAATGCAAGGTAAAGATTTGGATCAGGCTGTCCTTGAAATGTGAGTGATAAGCGTACGTCCTCATTGTAGTTCATCTTATCTGGGCAAGAAAACTTAGTCACACCTGAAACATGAAAACAAAAGTCCATGAAGGCTGACATTGTCAAGTGTGTGGTCTCTGTGTCCCCTTATTTATCATACTGAGAGGAGATATATCATCTGTCAAATATACCAAGAGTTCCATAATTGCTAATTCCCCAATGGATACTATGAAAAGTTAAAAAAAAAAGTCTGGCATAAACTAATTTGAATGTATATCCTACTTACCATCAGCAGCAAGCTTGTATTAATTTTAGCTTGCACACACCTAGCTACAATTTCCTTCATGGCCATTGACAATCTCTAGCCAGTGACCTTGTTGTCTTTTATGTCAGATAATCTTCTCAGTGTTTCTACACACAAAACTTTGGTTTGATCCTGGAACCACGTAAGCAAACCTGTCACACTGTCATTTATAACTGAATCAGGGCTCAGAGCCCATCATTTACTCAGTAATTACTCATAAACACCAGGCCTGTCCTAAACTGTAGAAGCACAAGGCTCGTTCACAGGAGGTCAGAGAACTTACACAATTTGATTATTTGCTCTGGAAATGATCATATATCTGTCATGTGATGCAGGACTGTTAACAGTCCCAAGAGATAAATGCTGTCAGTAGCAGCATGGCACCTGAAGAAGATCGGACCAAGTGGCTTGTATAGAGGAAAGATCCAAGCATGTAGAACATGAGCAGGAGGTTAGTATGTATGATGATATGGAGGGAGGGAAAAGCGACTTTCCTCCCAGGAGAGAAATGGACACTAGTTTCCTGTTCACTTCTCCATGGGAACAGCACCAGAGTGTTCCTGAGAGTTAAACAACAACTCTGCTTCTTTTGGCTTTTGAAATATATTTGCAGAGCTGAGGACAACAGACAGCTGTCTGATATGAATTGGGATTTAAAAATTATTGCTTTAGCTCTGCAAAATGTGGTATCTGAAATGGAGACAGACTTTGTGGATGCTTGTTTTTGACTTTGGTTTGATGGATTCAAGATAGGAGAGTAGGGGAAATTTATAGGCTTCTGGTCTTTGTTTTTAGAATAGGATTCCTTCTTGAATATCTTTGCTTCCTGCTGAAGTTTAAAAAATTACACACAATATATTTTATATAAATATTTCTCTTAAGAGTGACTGTTAACAAATTATATTCCCAAATTTAATGTTGTTGTGCCTTGTGTATGGATTGATTTGGATTTTCTGAAAATTGTAGTTTTCACAATATGAATTATTACCGTACAACAGATTCCGCTAGCATGCGGTTTTGATTTAACCTTCAAATCTACCCCTCTCTGTGTTGTAAATGGATCATGTAGAGATACTTATGCTGGTTAATTTAAAGAGTGTAAGATGTTAAGCTGCACATGGCTTATCTTTTCCAAGGAAATTTAGGAGGAGCCATAAATCTCCATGGTGACATAGCACATTGTGGTCCTTAGGGGATAAGATATTTCAAACCTTCTCTAATGACTTACAAATCTCCCAAATGAATTCAGTCATACTGAAGCTACTTGGGCGAGAGTGGGGAGTAATTGTTCCCAACAGTTACATAGCCTATAGTAGAGGAGGATGTCACAGTATTATCATGCCTGGTAGCAAGAAGTAGCTCCCAGCATACTTACTGTACTGTCAGTTCTTGGCTTGTTTGATAGCTTTAAATGAGATATATTCCCTGAGAGGTGGACTCAAATAAGATTTACTTTAGACAGAGATGAGACAGTGAACCTTTTTGAATAATTCTTATTTGTCCCTTCATAATGCCTCTACAGCACAGTCCTCAGGTTCTTAGGAATCCTCATTGTATTGTTTGGAAGCAAGTATCTGAGTCTTGTGAGCACCCTGTCACAGTAGTTCTGCTTCAGAGGTCACAGCGAGGGCATCTGTCTCCTGAAAACACAGCACCGCTACTACAACGTCTTTCACTCGGATACACTTGTCATGACAGCGAGACTCAATTGCTCCAGGATAAAACCACAGCCATCACAATGGGAAATTTTCAGCTTTTAAAAATTCAAGACCCATGAGAAATCTCTCATTGATCTATTAGATCATATTTAGGAGCAAACTTCTTAAATTGATTATTGTTAATTATTAAAATAAAATAATTCTGCACTAGACTGTGAATGCTCTAGTAAGCAATGAAGTTCTTTCTCTGCATCATTTGCAGACTTAGAAAGATGGTCCTGTATATTTGTCTGAAAGAGAAGAGGTGAGTAAATGATTATCTCCTCTTCCAGCCCTGCAGGCCCCTGTGGCTCAGTTGCAGTTTCACTTGTGGCTGATGTACAGCTATTTTGTGGCATCAATTGGGATTATTCGTACCTTTTTAATAATGCAAGGTACTCTTGGGACCTAATTTCTCCCTTAAATAATTCATAATGCATGCTTTGTATTAAATGAACAATTTTAATGAGAAACCATATCTATTTGACTGGGGAATAAGTGTTGATTCAATTTGAATGTTATTTTGAATGAAGTTGCATGGGATTAACAAGGTTTTGCTATATTGTTTTCTCATCTGTATCCCAATCTTATTTTTGGTCATAATTGCCTTACAGCAGGGCAAGTTGAGAAGGTGATAGGGAATTAAGAAAAAGAACTATAGATAAAGTAATAGAAAATGGACAGGGGAAATAATTTGTGTGCAATCACTAACTTGTTTGAATGTCTCTCAATTCGTGGCAACCTTGATTGTTCTAGAATAGTTATATTAGGTGTAGTCTTCAATATGGAAAAGAAATGAGCTCCGCACAATACTGAGTCATGGTGCTTGAAATTACCTATAAGTCAAACTTTTTCCTGTACTTGTGACCATTTGAAAATGTTACTAACTGGGCAATATATGAAAATATGACACATTGAAAAAATCATCGATAGTACATTAGTAATATAGAGTAACTGTAAAATTCTAAAGTACAGAGATGTGCTTATGTGTGCCTTGCTCCTGAGACAATGCTTAATGCATAATCAATATCCAATAAATATTTGTTGAATGAATAGTGGTTAAAAGTCACAATATCAAAAGAGGAGTAAATAATGATTATGCTTTACTTAAAGAACCCTCTCACACTTAGAGGAATTATGTAATCAATTTAAAATATTGTACATATACTAATTTGTTATTTTTCATTGTTTTATTAGGACATACATGATGATATTATATATTTTGTATGCTGTGATATATTGTTGAATATATAATCATTATATATAACTAAATTAACCCCTGTGTTGATTATTAAACCCCTGCATGTTTAATATTTATTACTTTAAATATTTTCAGAAAGGTTATATAGTATTATGAATTAATTGCATGGTGATTTATAATAAATCCATAGAACATTTTTGTTATCTCTAAAACTTTTTACCCACTGCCCATCTTATCATAAGTCTCATTTCCCAGTCAGTCTCTTGTAACTATCATCCTACTTTCTGCTAGTATGAGGTCAAGTTTTTGGTTTCTTTAAGTAGTGAGATAACATGGTATTTGCTGTTATATTTCTGACATACTCACAAACACAACATACTTCATGTTTTTGGATGTTTGCAAATAAGACTATTTCTCTCTTTTTTTTTTCAAAAAATTTTATTATGTGAATTTCACACCATGCACCCTGTTCCCTCTCATCTCCCACCTCCCCTCAGACCTACCCTCCACCCTTGCAGTCTGTCCCAGCACAAAAAATAAAATCTCATCTTGGAATCTGCAGTGTGTCTCGATGTGTCCTACAATATTCCCCTTTTCCTTACATTTTGCTTGCAAATATTCATTAAAATGACTCCTTGGTCCAGTATGAGGCCTCTGGTTTCTGCTACTTTGTCAGTACTGGAATCTCACTGGAGATCCTCTCAGATATGCTGTAACTGTCTTGCATCATGGAGATATAGTAGTGAGATGAGTAGAGTGAGTAGAATAGTATGAAACATATATATATATATACACACAAATATATAATATATATTATATATATATATGAAAGTACTCAACATTTATAAATATGTATTTATTTAGGCAGATTTCATATATTGTCTATTGTAAATGGTATTTTGATGAACATGAGAATACAAATATTTCTTTAGGAATTGATTGTGTCTCTTTTACATATATACTCAGAAATGGGATTGCTATATCTTATGGTAGCTTCCATCTTTTAAAAGAAACTTCTACACTGTTTCAAAATGTCTATATTAACTTAAATGCCTACTGAATAGTGTACAACAGCTCTCTTTTCTTCTACAACTTTAAGATAATAATCCCTTTTATAATAGCCATTCTAATAAGTACAAGGTAAACCATCTCATGATGGTTTTTATTTATATTACCCTGATTATTAGTGTGAATTAATTAATAAGTAACATAAATACTTACCAAACATACCCAACAAGAATATCCTTATCTTTACCATTCTGTAAAGGAAGAGACTAATGGTTAGGTAAGTAAACAAAATTACTTAAGTTCACAAAAGGTCATTTGAATGTGAGCCCAGAATTCTGTGACTCTCAGTAGCAAATTCATAACCTTCCCCCCTTAAAGGGAGTATGGCTTGATGTCCATGCTGTGACTTACACACATTGGCCCTTCTCATATAGTCTACCCTGGTTTTGTTTGTTGCAAATGCATACACTGTTCATGCTTACTGTTGAAACAATAGCCTGCTTTGTCTGGATCTCTTGGTTTAAAATAAGAGAAGATGCAAACAGTTGATATGGTGAGAAGTTAATTTGAATTAGTATCTCAATATTTATCAATGCTTTTATTTTTGAAAGATCATAAAAACATGGCTGTGAGGCTGAAGAGATGGTTTATATTATGAAAGGTTGTGTAAAGTTTCACTTCCCAGTACTACAAGGTAGATGACGACCATCTGAAACTTCAGTTCCAGGGGTCCAATGCCCTCTCCTGGTCTTGGTGGGCATCAGGCATGCAAGCAGGTGTACTTATACATATGCATACAAACACTTGCACAGATAAAAAATAAAATCTTAAAAATATGTTTGGCATCATGCAATATTCACATATTATATAAAATAAAATAGAAGTGTGGAAAAAAATTTAAAACATTCACCAAATATCTCACAGATGATCATCAGGGTTCATTTTTTATGAAGTTTTAAATTAAGGCACATTATAAGTTCATAATTTAAATGTAGAAAGTAGAAATTAAATGTCTATGAAGAGTACTGAATATATTCTTTATAAAGTGAAAAAATAAAGCAAAATATTGATTATTAGACATTTGTGTGATATAGGTTTTTGTCTTAGTCAGCATTCTATTGTTCTTAATAGTCACCATGACAACAGGAAGTATTATGAAATAAAGCATTGAACTGGGGCTTGGTTAAAGTTTCAGATGTTTAGTCCATTGTCATCGTGGTGGGAAGCATGGAGAAAGCATAGCAGAATGTAGGCAGATATGCTTCTGGATAAATATCTGAGAGTTCTACATCTAGACTCAGAGATAATATACGAAGAGAAAGAGATTTTGGAACTGGCTTGGGCTTTTGAAATATCAACATCCTTCCTTGGCCCCTCCCTTGTGACACATTTCCTCCAACAATGCCACACCTACTCCAAGAAGACCACATCTTTTAATCTTTCTCAAGTAGTGGCATTCCCTGATGGCTAAGTATTCCAAATATATGAGCCTATAATGGCATGCTTATTCAAACCACCACAATATATATGAAAATACAGTATTCTCCAAATCTTTTGCATTGTACAGTCTTACTGCAATTTGACTATAAAGTGGATAGCAATATAAAATAAAAATAATGTGAGATATGTGGTCATAGTCTCTGAGTTGATGTCTCAAGTTCCTTGTACTCTTTTAATCATGAGGAAATGTAAGAATTTTAGCACAAATCAAGTTTTATTCATGGTGTATACTTGTGTGTATGTATATATCCATTAAGCTGTATTCCATTTTCTATGATTACTAATAGTCAAAAATATAAGTTGTGACTGGGATCATTTCCAGATGATGATTTAAGGAGCGGCTTTGCAGCATATTGCCTGTTCTTCTCTAGTCTCAGGTCACAGCAAAAGGAAAAAGTATCTCCTGTATGTCATTTTTCTTTTCAGAAGGATGCAGGAAATTAAAAAAGGAAAAGAGTTCCATGTAGTGTTTCTGACAGCAAATTTCTCAGAATGCAGAATTCCCTCTTTCCTGTGTAGTGTGTTGCTGCAGATATGCAGGAGCACTTGCAATGGATGACCTGCTGTGTTCAGATGAGCGATAATTCGTGAATACATAGTTCACCATTAAAATAAAAGTGCATCTTCAGCTACATGTTTTCGTTGCTCTTTCTTGAGAAAATGTGAAACATCATCAAGTGAAGCTGGACTCTGGCTTATTCTGTAAGTGAAACTAATGTAATTTTGCTGACCAGAGGTCTGGACTTGTGACTTGGTTAATGGACTGACCCTTCAGGAATGTAACAGTTTTCCTAACTGAATTTTCAAACCCAGATGTTCAACTACATCATAACCAAAACATTTTAGAAAAAAAAAAGCCTTAGATAGTTTGCTAAAACTCTTGTACACGTCCTTTTAAGAGTGCTTCCCAGGTAACGATCATTTGCCTCTCACAAGATAGATATGGGCAGAATTCTGAGAAACATTTAAGCAAACATTCTGTTGTGAAATGAAACAGACTTTGGTCTTCTCAATCTCTTGAAGCTCACATTGCTGACTATACTATTACCGAAGTTGGAAAACTAAAACTTAGACATGATGAATGAATCAACAAGACCCTATTGCTAGTGTCAGAACTGAGTCTGCAAGAGGGATGGAGAGGACAGTACCCTGAACATTGTGCCACTTCTATTTACACTATTTTACTGAACCTCGCAATAATCTCATGAGAGTTAATATGGTTTCTGAGGACAGAAGTTAAGATCTGCAGAATTGAAATTATGCAGCCACAAAATTAATCCAATGATATCAAGGTTATTTAAATATTTGCATATTGAAGATATTTGTTTACAGCATCAGGCTGCCTATACATATTGATGCAGTGATCTATCATGTATTCTAAATGTTAATTATTGCTCTCAGAGGCCTGCTTGATGACTGTTAACTTGCTTTCTAATCATTGTCTCTGATTGGTTGAATAAATGCTGAGCCTGAGATTGGGCAAAGAGAGAGGTAGGCAGGAGGAAGGTGTGCAGGCTTTTGAAGCAGGGAGAGAGGAAGAAAGGAGAAGCAGAAAAAAGGACACATGCCATGGCTTTTAGAAAAGTACATCATTCCACCTGGCCTGAAACAATGGCATAGCATGGAGAATAACAGCCCAGGGGATGTATGCATATATGGGGTCATATTTGGGAAATAGAATTAAGGGCTAGCTTAGATGGGATAAAATTGGCACAATCCAGGCTAAGTCTTGATAAAGTCCATCAGGTGTCTGTGTGCTTATTTATAATGGCAGGTTAAGGATTAACACCAGTGTCCTATTAACTATAATATAAATACTGGTACATAATTCATTTATTTCTACACTTAATGTCTGTACTTAAGTATAGAATGTATATTAAGAGTTACACAAAGTTAAGTGAGATATCTACTATAGTTTGCACATGTTCCTCAAAGTTCATGTACTGAAGGCTTAATCCTCAATGCAGCAGTCCCGAAAGGTGATTAGGAGATATCAGATCATGTGTGCTCTGATGACGAAACTTTTAACTAGCAAATATATTTATAAATAACTACAGGCACTTATAACAAATATAAACAATTATTACCTAACTACTAGCCCTAAGAATAACTATAAACTCCTATTACCTAACAACTATAACAACTATTATCTAACAACTAATCCTAACCTTTTGGAAGGATACAGTATCTGGAGCAGGTCCTCAGTCATCAAGAACATCTCAGGAGTAGATTCTTTAAGTCACTTGGTCAACAGTCTTTCCTTAGGAACACCTCAGATGTAGGTCCTTTAGGGTAAATTGGCTATGGTGTTGCTATGATGTTTGAGGCTTTTTTCTCTATGGACCCTCACTTGTCTGAAGTTCAACTTGGTTAGTTTGTATTAGCCACTCAGCTGCTCTGCCTCAGTCTTTGGGGCTGGCCACACTTCTATTCAGGCCACTGTTTGAACTGGTTGAATCCCTCTAGGCAAAAGCTGTGCCACACAGTTTAGTCATTGCATTGCTGAAGAAAATGGCTAATTAAATAATTTACTTGTATTTATATTATTTTTAATGAAATGACAGTGTTAATCCTTAACCTGCCATTATAAATGAGCACACGGATACCTGAGGTATTTTAACCAGCCTTGGCCTGGATTGAGCAATCTTGGCCCATCTAAGCTACCCCTTAATTGTATTCCCCAAATATGACCCCATATATACATACATTCCCCATGCTATGCCAATGCTCCAAGCCATATAGAATGGCGTTCTTTTCTCTAACCCATGGTGTGTGTCCTCCTTCCTGATCTTGGCTTCTTTTTCTACTTAGGCTTCTTCTTCTCATGATCCTCTGTTTCAGAAGCCTGAGCACCTTTGAAATGCATCTGGTTTTGGTTTCCTGCTCTTTAGCTAGGAAACCACCTTTTACCCATGCCTTCTCAGACTGTAAGTGTGGATTCTAATTGCCCCATGTTGGGTACCATTTGAAGGGTAGGGCTGTTGGAATTTCAGCAGTGGCCCCTAGTATAAATTTGGAAACTCAATACCTGGGGTGTCTTGTATTTGGACAATAGACACAGCTTGCAATTGTTGTTGAGTACTCATATCAATACCTTCCCTAAAAGCGTCCATAAACTCAATACCTAGGGTGTCCTGTATTTGGAGATTAGAAACAACTTGTGATTGTTGTTGAGGACCCATATCAGAATCTTCCCCAGAAGCATTCATCATTTGTTATTTCTGGGATTGCAGGAATATTAATTTGAGAACCTCATTGTTGTAAGAGATCCCTTACCCATAAACTTATGTCAGTCACATAGGGTCTTAATTTTCTCTGTTTGCCCTTCTGGTCCAACACATTTAATCCATTGTACACTTTGGTTAACAGGTGTTATTTACCAATTCCTATTAAATGAGTAGGAACCATTTTAGACTCAAAGAATTTTGAGATAGAATAGTAACATCAGCTCCTGTGTCCACCAGTCATTCTATTTCAGTGTCATTCATTTGTACTTTTAATTTTGGTCTGTGATCATTCACCATTGTTTGCCAAAATACGTCTTTTCCAGCATTCCCAAATGCTCCTGTTCTTTCTATTGGAGCCAAGGTCTTAGCTCTCTGCTTTTGCTGCATGGTAGCACATTGCTGAGGCCTTCTTTGCTCACCAGCTTCTTTCTGCCTCTAGGAGAGTTGACTGTATTTTTTCAGCTCTGTTTGAGATCAGCTTTTTAGTCCAAATGCATTTTCTCCATCAGATGAACAAGCCGTCTTGCATCTCGTCTCTAGCATGGAACTCTTGGGCTTCATCCACTTCATCCTTAAATAGGGTCTCTCCTTGTTTCACCTGGCTTCAGCCTAAACTGAGCCCTGCCCACTTTGTAAGGCTATTAGCAGCTGCAAACAATGCCAAACCATAACCATTGTTTTTAGTTCATATGCTGCCATGCCAAGTGTCCACAGGTGCCAGGCTGATCTTCATGTACTCTTTTAAGAGATTGTATCAGAAGAAAATTGATATTTACTAAACATAATTTACATTAATCTAACTCCTCTTACATTACTCTGCCTTCAAAAAGGGTTGATATTACTATTGTCAATGAGGGTCCTTGTTTTGAAAGGCAATTTACTGCAAAAGCAAAACTTGTCTTGTGTTTCACTCTCCTGTGTCTATTGATTCTTATAATATGAAGGTTCCTATCAGATGTCAAGCAGATGCCTACAACGTTAACTTTAAATGTCTGTTTCCAGAACTATGAAAAGGAAACTTTGAAAAGGAAACCTCAAATTGCTTGGACTATGATAATTTGTTACAGAATCCCAAAATGACAACAAGAAAATTCAATGTGCTGGAAAAAAAATGAGACAAATATAAATTCTCTTCCCTGAGAAAGTGTTTATGAAATTGGCAGGTTAACAAATGGCTTTCATAAACAGAAAATCTAACAGAGGAGGACAAGCATGCTATATATGGATATGTGCATATTTAATTGTGTCTATAATGTATGTGCAAATTATATATGTATGTATATATAAAATTTGGATTCTTTTGAACAGTGGGGTACTAACCCTCAGGCTGAAGAATGTTTTTACATATCCATTGATAATTTTAAGGCCATTTCCTTCCCAGACTTATGTAACTATTTGTATCCTTGGTCATTATGAAATATAGAACATTCACTATCTGTATGAAAACACAATACAGAGAAAAATAAACAGAGATGTGAATTATCTTCCTATATATCTTTCAATTCCAGGAGGTAATTATTTGTTTAAATAACAAGTTCACCCGTGACTAAAAGACATTAATAACCATTAGTTATAAAATACATTTGCATTTCCCAAATACATTTGAGTTCACCAGTCTCATTTAGAAGCCAAGCTCAACTAACCCTGTCTTTACTCGTGCAATCAAATCTTGCATCCTTTCTAACAATTTCACAAATAAATATAAATTAAAGTTCTTTATGTTGCATGACTACATGAAATAGTAAATCAAACAACATATTTGCATAGTATGTATATATTCTATAAAGTATTGCATTTGTTTCAAATAAAATGTATCATAAGTTAATATGATTTATATATATATTTATTTATAATATATTTACCTGCCTCACTTTAATATCTTCCATTCCATAAGTCTTTTGATTAATTCAAGTATCTAATACCTGTGACTATGACTGTATGCAGTGAACAGTTCCAGGCACTTATCATAGTGATAACAAGTAAGCAAAGCAGACTCCCTTCTTCTGTAGTGTCTATGTCTTTCATGGTAGCATTAACAGCCCTTAGATTCTGTAAAAGTCTCCATTTTTTTGATTTTTTTTTTAACGACGAATATAGGAGTATTCCAGGGACTACTACTTTTTTTTTCAAATGTCCCTTTGTCAATTGTTTCTTTTACTATTTTTTGAATAGCCTGTATTTTTTCTTCTGTTAGGGGCCATTGATTTAGCCATACAGGCTCAGGTGTTTTTCAAGGAATTTTTTTAGCATATAATTTACTGTCAATGGCCCCTATGTAAAATGTGGATCATCTCTAGACGAAGTGGTTAAATTTACATGCAAATGTTGCATTAAATCTCTTCCCCATAAGGAGAATGGTAGAGATGGTATAACATATGGCTGAACATGCCCTGTGGTTTGTTCATGCCTCCAAGGAATCATACCTGAGCTTTTGGCTACATTTGTCGCCATTCCCAGTCCTACTAGGGTGGATTCTGTTTTTGTGACTGGCCAGGCTGAGGGCCAATCTTTACCTGTTATACAGGTTTTATCAGCTCCTGTATCTAGCAGCCCTCTTATGGGTTTTCCTTGGAGGTATATAACCAGAAAAGGCCTTTCTTTAATTATTTCCTGGGTCCACGCAATCACATTAGTGGACCCAAATTGCCCCTTTCTTTCCTGTGTTATCACAGGGTTAGGGAGATTAAGATATGGTAGCAAAAGCAATTGAGCAATCCTTTGTTGTTGTCTTATAATAACAGTGTCCTTTAAGGCAGGAACCATAATCTTAATGGTTTCTTTAGTATCTGAATCCACGACCCCTGGAATAACCTCTAGTCCAAGATTTGTATTGGAACTTCGTCCCAAAATCAACCCCACAATATTTTGTGGTAATTGTCCTTTTACTTTAGTTTCTATCAGGACAATTCCATCCATAAAAGAAATAATATAATCTTGACTGGCTGCTAGGTCTAGTCCAGCACTTCCTGGAATGGCACGTGGCAAATTATGAATTGTAAAGGCAGGAGCCTCAGGATTCAGAATACTCTGTGATAATTGATTATTTTCCTCTCTTGGAGCGGGGCTAAGAGGCCGCCCCTGTTCTAGTTTTTTTGTTCCCCTTCAACGAGAGGTTTTCCATCCTTGTGGAATTTAGATTTACACTCATTTTTCCAGTGTTTACCTTTATTGCACCTGGGACACATCCCAGGGGTGGCATTTTTTTTCTTTGGATTCTTATTTCGTCTCTTATTAGGGCAAGCATTTCTCATATGTCCAGTTTTTCCGCAAGCAAAACATGTCAATCCCTTATCATTCCTGCCTCCATAAGTTGATTTAATGAATTTGGAGACAGGTTGTCCATGCATTGCGGCGGCATATGCCATCCCTTGTATCACGGCAGGCGATGTATTGGCACAAGCTTTAATATAATCCTGCAAGGACCCGGACTTTCGAATAGGTCGAATAAGGTCCTTACAAAATGAATTAGCATTTTCCCAAGCCAATTGTTTAATCAATAAGGTAGTGCCTTCACTTTGAGGCAACATTCTATTTATAGCTTTTTCTAATCTTGAAATGAATGTTGGATAAGGCTCTTCCAGCTGTTGCTGAATGTCAGATAAGACAGTACCCGAAGTCCCAGGAGGGGGAATGGCTCTCCATGCTAAAACAGCATTGGTTGTAATTTCCTTAAGAATAATTTTGGGGATACGAATTTGATTAGTCTGATCCAAATATTCACCAGTGTCCAACAACATGTCCATTGAGGGTCCTTTTCCCTTTTTAGTGGTCCCTAATAAATTCTTTTTTAAGGACTCTTTACATTTTTTTCTCATATTTAGTGCGCCAAATTACATAGTCCCCAGGACTCAACACTGAACGTGCAGTTTGATGCCAATCACTAGGAGTTAACCACTGACTAGCCACAAGGTCAACTAACTGTAAAGTAAAAGGAGCAGAAGCCCCAGATGACTTAACAGCAGCTTGTAATTCTTTTAAAGTTTTTAATGACAACGGCTCCCATTCAGGCTCATCGTCATCAAATTCAGAATTTATTACAGGAAATGTAAATGCCAGATCACCAGTACGACGAGCCTCCTGGACCGCTGCCTGAAACCCAATAGGGGGAAGTAACTTCCTCCTTGGCTTTGGAATAGGTGGGTTTCTGTGTCTACTAGACATAGCGGCCATAGCTATACCTAGCCCTTGATGATGGTCTCGATCGTCAGGATACATTTGTTCCTCATATCTCCTGGCTGCCTCCTCCAAATCATCCCAGTCATCTTCTACTCCTACACACGCCTCATTTTTCTCTTTCATGGGTACAGAGCCATATTTTGCTTTCCCCACATCTAAAGGGCAGCTTTCTTGTTCATTAATAGAGCTAACCTCTTTTGCTAACAATTCCAAATCTGTTTTATCAGTAAGAGCATCTCGGATTTGTAACTACATAGGAAACATTTGTCTAGGCACTGGCTCATCTGAATGTAGAGAGGCATATTTCTTTAAATCTTTCTCCAATCTTTTTTAATCTACTAGCGAGAGCATCCCCTCCTGCGGAAACCATGGTGCAGCCTTCATCATATAATCATAGAATTTGCCTGTAGCCTCTTTAGAGACTCGCAGACCTCGCTTTGCCAGCATATGCCTTAATATTGAGAGAAACATGTGCTTCCCCTTTGAGCTCATCAGGCCCATGATGCAAATGATTCCCTGCTCTTAACCGGCACTTATTCCGGTGGGTCTGCAGCACCCTTAGCAGGAGCCTATCCGTCCCTGAAATAGAGAAAAGCTCACCTGTCTTCTTGTCCCTGTTCGGGCGCCACCTGCTGCAGACCACGGTGTAGTGGTCTCAGCAACCGAACCAGGTTTCAAGAAGTTTTCAGGTGGGGAGCGGATTCGGCGTGACAGACAACACAACTCAAGAGAAGTTTCAGTGTTGCTGCAAAGTTTTACTTTTTTTCAAAGCATTATATGAGACACTGATATAATAACAAGAGGAAAGCAGTAATGGAGGGCCACCTAGGAGGAGTTTGGAGCTCAGGGAAGGTGTTTGAGGAAGGTATTTTGTAAGTACAACTACAATAATAGAAGAACATACATTGCTTAGTCCTAGGAATAGTGGGGATTATTAGGGAAAAAAGAGAATTCAGTGTCAGGAGAGGACTAGGAGGAAAGGCTGTTATGATCTGGCAAGGCACCAAATTGAATTGTAGATCAGGAAGGGGATCAGATGACAATAGGCAAGAAAATGTGATGTTATGCAGCATTTAGTGAGATTGGTAGACATTGTGGGCAGTTGGGGTGGTGATGGCACTAAGTGAAGAGGCCGGGCTACAGCCATCCAGGCCAGCAATGACAATTTTTTGGGAAAGCCCATGTGCAGTGGAGAGAGAGAGAGAGAGAGAGAGAGAGAGAGAGAGAGAGAACGTGCACACTGGTGAAAGAGTGAATCAGATTTTGTCTGAGATTTCTGGAGAATCTGACACCCTCACACAGACTTACATGCAGTCAAAAAACCCATGTACATCAATAAAAATAAATAAATTTTAAAAATGATTGGGTGACTGAGAAATCAATGCTTTCAACTTTCTACTTCTCATTTTTGTTTTTGTTTAGAAAAATATAACAGATGCTTACCATCTTGGTTATATGATAAGATTACTTACCAAATGGGAAAACTTAAACTTGAGATTCTTTGACCATCCACAATATTCACAAATCTTTTCTTTCTTTCTTTCTTTCTTTCTTTCTTTCTTTCTTTCTTTCTTTTTTTTTTTTGGCTTAACAAAACTAGAATATATCACCGACAGTTTTTCTGTTGTTTGCTTTTTGTTTTTGTTGACCACTATTATCTATCTCTCCATTTCTATCAAGGATCTTTTCATTAAAATTGGTAGTTTTCACTTTTATATGTTGTATATTAAGGATTTTGAAATAAGTATCTGTGAAATATTGTATTGCTGACAAACCAAATCAATAGTTCTGAAAAATTAGGATACAAAGACATGCTAATTTGTTACTTTGCTCCATATATATGGTAGATAATTGATTAAAAACCATTTATTCAACAGTAATTAATTGCCTTAAATATTGTTGGCATAATAAGGATACTACAGAAGAATTTTCTTTAACTTTCTGGATACAATGAGAACCAAGGACATTAGACCATGAATTCACAATGAAGCACATGACACATGAACCAGACATCTCTGAGAAGTAGAAAATCCTTCAGGAAAGCATCCTCTTCGCATTGCAACTGCAACTCTAAGAATGAGAGCACTGTCAGGCTGCTGCTCACATCAGCTATTTACAGTTCCCCAAGGCTACCTAATTGTAGCTTCCAGTGTCCTTGTTACTTGACTCTCCTACTCAGAACTCCTCATGGACCCTTGACTCTTTGCCTTTTAAACTCTGCTTTATACTATGGATCTTTGCTCAAAAAAAAATCAGTTGAGTATCTCAGATGAAATATTCAGGATGAAGACCACAGAAGTCAGCAAATGAGCCGATTCCACCATCATAGAAACTTGAGGAAAGCGAAACACAAAACTGAGAAAAGTAAACGTATGCTCCGCTCAAAAGTTTTCTTCTGTGTGTCTTAAACCTAATAACCTGTTAAAATTCCTCCAACTGCTGCTACTCTTACTGTTAAACTTGGGTTTTGATCTAGCACACAGGCTCCAGTTCAGCAGAGCATACTGAGCAGGAGACTCAGATGGAGAAGTCTCTTGTTATTGTATTGTGACTGTAGATCAGGGTTTCCCTGAACACACTGTGTGCTCCTGATTGTCTCTGAGGGCTTAACATAGCCACCTTCTGCTAGTGATGAGATACTGCTGTTCTGTCTCAAGCTAATATATAGCACTTCAGTGGACTGAGCTAAGCAAGGTTGAAAGAGAGGTCTGTGTGTAATGTGTACCAGGGATGGATGGAAAAAGGTGAAATATTTCTAGGAAAGGAAGAGAAGAAATTATGACCATTTAAGAAAAGGTTGTTTTATCCCTAAGTATCATCAAAAGATCAGGGCTTCAATCTAAATCAGCATGATTAGATATTGCATTTTGAACTAAGATGTTTCAATTTTATTTATGAATTTACTTATTTATTTCCTTCTTATTCATTATTTTTTTTTCAGTTATATCACTAACTCCATGACTAGGGTAAAGTCTTCAATTCTTGACTTCAGTTTTCTAATAGAAAAACTTACCTATTTGTGCTCATTGTGGGTGGACTTTCTGTGATCCTTGATCTTTGCATTGTGTTTGTGGTGTTCTGTGATGGTCTCCATTTGCTGTAATGATAAGTTTTCTCTGATGAGGGGTGGTAACTACACTTATCTGAGGGTATAATGAAAAGATTTGAAATACAGTAGGACATTATGTTGGGCTAGGAGATTATTCTCTAAGGCCCATGAGTTTATAGTCTCTAGAAGTTGGTTAAGTTTCTAGTACCAGGTATGATTCCACTTCTGCTGGGTAAAATGTAAACCACTGTAGTTTGTTGCCACTGACAAGTGACAACTTCTGGGCCTAAGAACTGAAAAAACATCAAGAAGATGGGGCAGAAAGATTCAGAATAGCAGGAAGTCTATTCAGAAACAGTCTCTTCTAGAAATGGTTGCATACACATGACTGGAAAAATAGCAATAGACATGTTAATATGGAAGGGAAAAATTCATGGAGTCTATCACTAGACAAAGAACTGTAAGCAACTATGAGTAGCTGGGGGAAGAAGACTTAGTCTTTTCCTAGGATAAGCCACCTTAATGCTCCCCACAGTTGTATACTTGGATGTGGGGTCATCCACTGGACTGTGGTTGACCCACAGGGAGTCACATCCTTAAAGCACTCACCTTCAAGAGAGGATATCCCAACTGTTTTTATTCTCATTTAAAAAATGTTATCTAAATTATTTCATAAAGTACATTATGTGAATCACATTCTTCATTTGAAACAAAAGCAGTCATGCATGTAGAAAAAGATACTGTCTTTATTCCACTTGAGAGTTGTAGTGAAGTACACAGTAGTTTAGTCTTTTTTTAAATGTTTATTTATTACTTCAAGTTACATCTCTATCACAGTGTCCTCTTTCCACCCCTCCAAGGTCCACCCTCCCACCCTCTATGCCCTCCCTCTCCTTTCTGTCATACTCCTCCAGAATGGGGTATCTCTACAAATCAGTCCCCCACCCCAGTTAGGCAGTCATATGAGGGCTAAGAGATTCCTCATCTACTGGGAGCCTACATGGCAGCACCACTAGGGCAAAATATATCATTAACAGGTAACAAAGTTTGCATTTCTTAATTATCCTAAACAGTTTATGACAATTAGTAGTAAAAGGCCGAAACATCACATTTCATTTTTTTTCTTTACCTCCTAACCCTTCCATCCCATTTCTCTGGGGTGGGGTGTCCTTATATAACAGTCCCTCAACTCAGTTGAGAGGTCGTGTGAGGGCCAAGAGCCTCTTCATTCATTGGGGATCTACGAAGCAGTACCATCAGTGA
>CAJQZJ010032746.1:4190956-4201641 GCA_907164525.1 Lophiomys imhausi
AGCTATCCTCCTTGACCACTCTGTCAGTTCCTGCCTCCAGGCTCCTGACTTGAGTTCCTGCTCCTGCCCTGATACCCATTTCCAAGTAACAGGTTCTTTCCTTATTAAATATATATATATATCATATATATATATCAAATATATATGATGAATATACAAACTTACCATTTTTCATGGATAATTTTTTCTTTTGGTTGTTGCTGTTTTTTAACTTGACACAAGTTAGAGTTTTCTGGAAAGGGAAACTTAATTGAAAACCCGTGATCCAAGCACCAGACATTATGATGATGTCTGTGGTCTATGCTGCAGCTGGAAGCTACTCTGATGTCCATGATTCAAACTTCCACCAAAACCATGTGGAAATCCATTATTTGTGCTTCTGTGGGCTGTTAGGGGCCAAGGAAACTTATTTTGCAGTAGTATCAATGACTTCAGACTTGTAACTGAGAATGAGAGACATTACAGATTTCTGTGACAACCCCTACCACAACCAAAAAGAAAGAAAGAAAGAAAGAAAGAAGGAAGGAAGGAAGGAAGGAAGGAAGGAAGGAAGGAAAGAGAGAGAGAGAGTTCTAATAATAGAAAGCCATTGAAGAGTATCCTTAAAACCTGTGACAAAGATGCTGAAGTGCAGTTCTTCACAGTTTCTGCCTTCATGATGGAGGATGCGTGGGGTAGGGAAGGACTCAGTTTTCTTTAAGAGGCTGGCCACTGGAAGTTTGAACATGCTCCATTGAGGATATGAACATCACAAATTGGACTATTTTTGGAGGGATCTACAAAGCTAGGAGGGTTGATCTGGCCATAATGGTAAATGAATGTGATTGGACACATTGTATAAAATTCCCAAATAATTAATAAAAATAATATGTTTGGGTAAAAAAATGGCTCCACTTAATTGGCCTGTAAGCAAGTCTGTGGGGGCATTTTCTTCATTGGTTTTTTGATGTAGGAGAGCCCAGCTCACTATGGGCAGGACCACTTCAGTAATGGTCGTCCCAGGATGTATAGTAAAACAGGTCATGAAGCCAGGTAGAGAAAGCCAATAAGGAGCTATCCTCCTTGACCACTCTGTCAGTTCCTGCCTCCAGGCTCCTGCCTTGAGTTCCTGCTCCTGCCCTGATTTCCATCAGTGGTGAACTGTTATGTGGAAATGTAAATCACATGAACTTTCCCCTGCCTAAGCTGCATTTGGTCATGCTGCTTCATCACAGCAATAGAAACCTTA
Source organism: Lophiomys imhausi (assembly GCA_907164525.1). Taxonomy (NCBI): domain Eukaryota; kingdom Metazoa; phylum Chordata; class Mammalia; order Rodentia; family Muridae; genus Lophiomys; species Lophiomys imhausi. Next base: position 4,192,185 of record CAJQZJ010032746.1, read on the forward strand.
CCTAATACACAGCTGATGCATAGCAATTATTTCTAACTAACAGCTCTCCAAGTTCATGCAATTACAGCATATTTTATATTTTAGAAGAAACAAAGAGTGTTTTTGCTAGGATGTTTTTTCCAAAGTTAGCCACCATCATTAACTGAAAATTATCAGGTAAAGATATGATAGTTCAATGAGTATATTTTCCATGGTGTGCTCTGCCTATAATTTTACAGGTTTACGATGAATATGGGAAAGCATGCTAGCCATAATTATTTCCATAAAACAATTAAAAGCATTTTGTTGTTTTGACATGAAAATCTGTATTGCAATAACTTACCTGCCTCATGGCCATTAATAGGCAGATTCATAGGCCAAGAGTGGTGGTGAATGCTTTTAATTCCTGTACTGTAAAGGTAGAGGCAGATGTTTCTCTGTGAGTTCAAATCCAGCCTGGTTTGTGAAGAGAGTTAGTTACAGGCTAGACTGGGCTATTGGTGAAATTGTGTAAGAAAAAAAAAAAAGATATTCACATGTCCAAACAAAGAAAATTTAAGCGACTTGCACAAAGAGTGGGTTTAGGCCTCATGGGACTTCCCCTGTCCAGTTTGACATTCTCATTGATTTCATTGGTGCCATCCTTGTTTATCTTGTGTTTGGAAACTCATATTGGCTCTGACCTAAAAGCATATGTACAAGTAACATTATGAAGTTTTTATTTAGAAGAATTTTTATACACATATATGCATACAATAACACTTAGTCAAAAAAGGAGAACATGACTTGGACAGGGAGTGGCTATAAAGTTATGTGGGACAACTTGGAGAAAGAAAAGGAAAGGAAACAAAGAAATGTTATAATTAAGTTATAATCCCAATGAATGCATGGATAGAGAAATATGTGTGTGTATATATATATGTATACCATATATGTAATGAAATATTAGTAGGCCTTGGAAAAGAATCCCATCTTAAGTGACATAGATAAACCTTGAAGACTGCAAAATGAAATAAATGGTAGAAGGATTAATAACATATGGTTTTGTCTATGAGTTAAGACAGTTATACTTATACAGTCTTTGAGTAGAATGGTGGCTGCTGGAATCTGGAGTATGCCCCTAGGAAACTGCTAACCAACAGGAATACAATTTCATTTATTTAGAGGAATGAACAGTAGAAATCACCTGGAAGCATTGGGTTCCCCACTAGCAATACTGTCCTGGATGAGTAAAAGGTTTTTTTGGGGGGGAGTGTTAATATTTTTTATTTTTTTATGTTTATTTATTACTTTAAGTTACATCTCCATCACAGTCCCCCTCCCTTCCAGCTCCACCAACTCACCTTCTCCCCCTTCTGCCTGAAATCATAATTCTTTTTTTGAATAATTAGGCCACAATTACAAAAATTATGAGGTATAACATATATTCCCAATTCCAGTCCATACATATTTGGGAACTGATATTAATATTCTGTTATCTCTCTATCTCCATGAGTTTAAAGTTCTATACCTAACTCATTTTCCATCCTAACTTGCATTACCAACTTAAAAACATCTTCTTAGACCTAGAACATCCTTTTAATTCCTAAACAACTTAAAATTTAACTTTGAGACTATAACTATCTAGTCTTTAACCTCATCAGAGACCTGAGAAGAATAAATATATATGATTATACATATCTTTGTGAATAGCTCTGCAGATAATACTGGCATACTCTGATGGTTACCGTAACTATCAATCAAGTTGACACAGTCTAGAAGCACTTGAGGAGACCCTCTCAGTGAGAAACTATCTGGATCGGGTTGGCCTACAGGCATGTCTGTAGGGGGTTATCTTGATTATGTTATTATGTGGGAAGATGGGTCAGGTAGATAGTAGTATTCCTTGGGCAGGGGGCTCTGAGTTATCTCAGTTGGGAGGGTGATTTCATCTCTCTCTGCTCTTCACTGTGAAGTGATGTGACCAGCAGCTTCAGGCTCCTGATGCTCAGATGAACTGTAGCCTGACCCTGTGAGCAAAATAGACCCTTCCTCCTCTAAATTGCACTTGGCAGGGCATTTTTATTACAGCCATAGGAAATAAATGGGGATCATTAATTTATTTCTCTATGAGTTGGATTTCAATTATTTTGGATAAATATCCTGAAGTGGGATTTTTGAATCATAGGATAGTTCTATCTTCTCAATTTGTTTTCTAGCTTTGTCAATGTAATGGACAAATAAAAGTTACATTTGAGAATAAAAAAGTTATAAGCTAAAAAAAAAGAATGGAAGAATGACATTGTAATAGACAGCGGTTAATTTCAGGGAACAGAATAGTTATATAAGACTAGAGAGATACTGTGTAGAAGTGCTTTGACATCCCATTTCATGGAGAGATTTGGCTCTGTTCTTTGTCTGTACAGATGTATCTGTACTAGAACTTAAGCTGCTCTTGGCCTTTGTTGAGTGTGCCATTACCTTTGGCTATGACTATCACCTTTCACTTAAAGCTGTCATTATCAAAATACATTTTGCCCCCATATTCTAACTTTAATTTCTGAAAAGGACAAATGGCCAGAGATATTTTGTATATGCACAGGATGTTTAATACTCATTTACTAACATAATGGGATTTAGTATTCCTAAGAAAACACATTTCTGGGTGTGTCAATAGGGCATTTCCAGAAAGATTTAACAGGGCTGGAAAGACACATCCTGAGTTTCCATTGGACCATCCCATTAACTCCAGATTAATCAAAAGGAGAAAGGCAGCAGGAATGCCACCTTTCTTAGCTGCCTTTCTCCTGATTGGATGCAGAGTGATTAGCTGCCTGGAGCTTCTTTTGTCATGCCTTCCTTACCATGATGGAAAGCCTTCCGAGACAATAAGACAAATAATCCAACCTTCCCTTAAATGGCTTCCTGGAAGATATTTAGTCACAGAAACAAGATGAGCAACTAATGCAATGTGCAGCACCAGTAAATATGAGAATACCCATTCATAAATTACCTTTACATGATACATTTAAATACTTCCTTTTCAACATTATATAGTTTTTGACATTTTCAGAATACTACAAATGGATTTATTTTGTTCTTCTTTCTTTTCTATATAAGAGGAAAGATATGAAAAAATTGGGATATAGACATAATATAGGAATGATAAAGAAAAAGGAATAGTTTATTGAATATGCTCTTATGTCTTGTATATTAATACAAAATTAAGATTGTATTTGACTACATCACTATTGATCTTTGAATATTGATACAAAATTAAGGTTAACTCTTTCTAAGATATTGTACCTATGTAATGCTTAAAAATGCAATGTGAAGTTTTGGCCTTTTGATAGCAGCTGTCTCAAACTGTTTATAATAATTAAGAAATGCAAACTAATAGTAATTCAACATGTCATTTTGTTACTGGTGTGGTATATCACAGATGTTTTCTAAGTTAATGAGAAATCAAGTTGCTAAGAGACAAGCAATATTTGCTTATCCAAATATACAGAGATAGATAGGTGGTCTTAAAAAACCTCAAGAGATCTGTAGAATATGGCATTCAAAGATGTTTTCTTATCTTAACATTTTTTGATATTGAGATATGTTAGCTCCTGACTGCACCCCCATTTATTCCAAGTAGATGATGAGCATCGAAGAATCCCCATTTGGAGATGGTTACATTAGTGGCAAGTTTGTCACTGGGCAAGAGGAATCTCTTGCTTCAACTGTAGACAGCATGCTGTCCAAAAAGGACAAAACTTGGAAGCAGGTAAGTCAACAGCCTAGCTCTGCCAAGACAGGGTAGGCAAGTCCTTCATAATTCCTGCTTTACAATTAATGTCTGTCAGAGATACTGGGCCAAAAGGCTGAATAAATGCTGTTATGTATTGAGAGAAATTGGGATTTGCCCAGGCAGCCAGTTGTCTCTCATTTCTTAGTTTTGTAAGCTGCTGACTCTGTACTTTCTGCATAATCAGATATATTTATCTTTCTCAGGTCTCTTTCGTGGTTGAAGACTCAATAGTTATAGTCTCACAGTTAAATTTTAAGTTGTTTAGTAACTAAAAAGATGTTTTTAAGTTGGCAATTCAATTTAGGATGGAAACTGAGTTAGATATAGAACTTTAAACTCATTGAGATAGATAGATAACAGAATATTAATATCAGTTGCCAATTATGTATGGACTAGACATTGGGAATGTATGTTATACCTTACCATTTTCATAATTGTGGCCTAATTTTAGTATTGTTTTTTATTGTACTCATTGTTTTAAGAAAAAGAGTTTTTTTTTTTTTTTATTAAACTAAAAGGGTAAGCTTTTTTGGGGGAAAGGATACACCTTAAATTAAAAAGAAAAGTGGATAGGAAGGTGAGGAGGAAGAGGGTAGGAGGTTGGGACTGGAAAGGGGAGGTGGGAGGGGACTATGATTGAGATGTAACTTGAAGAAATAAATAAATGCTAAAAAAAGAAAAGAAACAAAGAACAAAACCAGGTCCTTGGGTACTCCGGGAAAAAAAAGAAAGAAGAAAAAAGAATCAATAACCAGAATGTCAAAGTTAAGTATGAGGAAAGTTGAGAACAGAATTATTTATTTCTCACTCCAGTGGAGTCTTGCATGTTTCTACAAGAACATTATTAAGAGGTGGTGCATTTTAAAATATAGAAATTTTGGGGCTGGAGAGGTGGCTCAATGTTTAAGAGCAGTGCCTGCTTTTTCAGAGAACCTGAGTTCAATTCTAACACTCACATGGCTGCTCACAATTGTCAGTGACTCCAAGTTTAGGGGATCCATCATCCTTTTATGGCCTCTGTGTGTTCCAGGCATGCATGTGATACACCAACATACTCACAGAAAAACACCCATGCACATAAAATAAAAATAAATGAATTAAAAGAGCATATGAATAAACTTACAAGGTTATCTCCATTTTATGTTTCTCCTATTAATTATAAGTATCTTCTCACAAAGTCAAGATAAATGAATGTGTAAGTCTGATACCTTTGACTATCATAAAGTTGATGTTTAATATATAAGCTAAGATTTGAGACTCCTATTTGTCTATTTTCATGGATTATACTGAATGAGGTTTACTTCTATTGTGGTGACCTACAGAGGTAGTATACACACACGATCCACAAAAAGGGCATTGTCTTAAAGAGTAGTAAGTACACTAAAAAGCTATTCCTTCTCTTCTCTGAAAACTGAGGATCTAAAGAGATAATTATCTTTATCCAGGGAAGGGCACCATAAATGTTATCCAATGCCAACTGATCAGCCCTGATATCATACACATAGAAGCCACACTAAACTGACTCAGTAGGTTATATTTATATACTTATGCATGCATATACTGCCATAGGCACTCATAAAAATGACTTAATTTGAAGACTTGTGGTTTTAGAAGGTTAACATCCATGACCATCATGGTGGGGAGCATGGCAACAAGCAAACAGGCATGGAGTTGGAGAGATAGCTGAGAACTTATATCTGATCCACAGGCCCAAGGCAGAGACAGAATAAGAGAGAGAAAGAGAACAGAGCTAACTGGAACTGGTCTGGACCTTTGAAACCTCAAAATCTGCCCTCTTTCAATGGACCAAAGTAATCTGCCAATTGAGGGCCAAGCATCCAGCTATAAGAACCTTTAGGGTCATTCTAATTTAAATGAGTATATATATATTTATATATTTATGTTTATCTTACATTTATATAGTGTATTTATACTATATATAATTCTTATATATGTATATATATAAAACATATATGTATGTATGTAACAATAATAATCCTGAAGAGGCATTCAATTTGAGAGTGACTAGAGGACATGGAGGAGTTCAGAAGACTGGACATGAAAGTGTTTGGAGGAAATATAGGTAAGAGGGGAGTGATCTAACTGTATTTTAGTTTAAAAAATAAAAAAGAAATTTAAGAAATAAAAATATAATATTATTGTTTTATAATCTTTCTATACATGCATATAAGAAATTGTACTCATACACATCAGAGAATAAATACTTGGGATACATGTTTAGTTCCTCTTTCCCAGAATCTATAAAATGCCTTCACTGTAAAAATAATTTCAACATTTTTAGTGAGATCTATAAATGTGCCCTCTGGGCCCATGTCAGTGGCATGTGGACTAGCTCTATTTGGGCTAAGAAAACATTCATGGTCTTTAGCTATTGAGACAACAGCTGTAAGCTTCCACCTGGACTCACACCTGTGTAGCAAGGACTGTGTAAATTTTGAAAACTCATCTTAATATGTATTCTTACATGGATTTTCCATTGATAAAACAATTTATTCACTATACATTCCTGTTTTAAAAAATTGTCTAGCTATGGATTTCTGTCTTCTTCTTTTCTTCTTCTTCTTCTTGTTCTTCTTCTTCTTGTTCTTCTTCTTCTTGTTCTTCTTCTTCTTCTTCTTCTTCTTCTTCTTCTTCTTCTTCTTCTTCTTCTTCTTCTTCTTCTTCTTCTTCTCAAAGAAGCTGTTTTAGTTATCTAATGTTCAGTGGTTAGCCCTAAAATCGTATACATACAGAAACCATTTATCAGAGTAATCACATTTTATTTAAAATGTTGATTCATTTATGTGTATATGTAACAACATGGTTAAAGAGTATTGTATTTCTTTTCTTGTATTTATCGAGTACCTTTCTGTTTCAATTAAATCTAATCTCCCTCCCTGCTGTTAGTTATCAAACCTCCTTAAACTAGCATTGTTTATATAACAAACATGATTCTTTAAGAATATGATTAGATAAGGCAACTTTTAATATATTTATAAAGCTAGCTACTGTCTGAAACAATATTGAAATTTGAGCTAGTTGTTTTCTTCATTTAGAGATACTGACTAAAATTTCTAATGATACAACGTGTTAGAAACTTGAAAAATATTGACTAAAACTTAACTGTTAATCATTGCCTCAGTTTCTTTCCCTGTGAAAGAAAGTAGATGGGCACAGGCAGTTAGCTGCTGGACATTAGACAGTACAAGTTTAAATTTGCCTGATGCTTGTTGAAGGCGGGGAATCTGTACTCCCCAAATCTGGAATTCATTGGCAAGCGTTTTTCCTGTCAACTATGCTTTATTCATCAATGTCCCCTTCTCTGCCTCAAACTGACTTTTTTTTTTTTTTTGTAGTGCAAGATAAAATGTGGCATCTTGATGGGAGGAGGATTCAAGATGGACTCTGGAATATTTCAACCTCCGAAGTATGAGTAAGACAACGATTGCCTTCTCAGTTAATTTCTCCAAGCTGTTGCATCTCCAGAGAGATGAGAGTTAATTTTCTCTTTTCAGTTTTAAATATCTGAGGACAACTTACTTAAAAACAATAATGTGTGGTGTGATGTGATGGTTGTGTGTGTGTGTGTGTGCACGTGTGCTCCCCTTTTCTTTTCCTCCTCCAGTGTAAAAAGAGATTTTCCTGCAGTGTAAAAAGAGACTGTGTGTGTCAAAACAAACAGCATGGGACTGAAAACACTGTTCTATTCCAGATATTGTCTGAAGCTGGATTTCTGTAGAAGCCATAGCATTTTGGCTGGCTAAATATCACCCTAGGAACTACGTTTATGAGGCTTATGGCTTCCATGTGAGCTTCAGTATATGATTAAAACTCACAAAACATTATAGAATTTATAAACTAAAAGCAAACATTGATCCAAACAAATATTTAGTTAACTGTTAGCATTAATGTTGTCACTGGAGTTGAGCTCCAATTCCATAGTGAAGACTTGCCTCATGGTGACTTTACAATGTGGGAGCTCATACTGCGTAAGAGAGGTATGATGCTGTCATTAATTATTATTATTATTTGTAATGATAAATATAATTTAAATATTTCCAAAGGTAGAAGATTATACAATGTGGCAGTGTTTAATAAGCTAATATTGTTATATGAAAGTCAAGCAAAAAGAGGGGTTATCAGTTTGATGACCAAACTTTCATTTCAGGTCAATACTAGGCTACTGGGCTTTGTGGTAATTTGTTCATCCTTGCTTCATTAAATTGTAATTACTTCTTATATCTCTGTCTCTATCATTTTGGCTGGCTGTTCTATTAATTAAGCCCCAGGATCCTTTAGGACATGAATAAATCTCCACAGGACAATGTTAAGTTGAAGTCAAGAGGTTATAAAAGAAAATTAAGAGTGGAATGAGAAATTATTATTTAAAATGGCTTAAAATGTAAAAATGAGAAAAGGCAATCTGTCATCCTCCATCATTCTTTTTTATCACCATGCTCATTGTTTCTAATATCATTTGCCCATGAAAATGTATACGGCCACCAACAAGTGTTTTGTATGTACATATGTGTACACTTATGTGGAATTTACGCAGAGTCTATAGCAGTGCTATTAACTGCCCCAATATATACACTTGAAACAGATATGTCACTATTATTTCTGAAGATTTTACTAGTTGGAATAGAATAATATGTAGATATCCTGCCAGGCTTAAAAACTAAGTATTGCTGTTCTCCAGGAACAAATGGTGATTTAATTGGCAATATGTAATGGCAATTTTTCCTTATTGGCATTATATTGAAGATATTTAACATTGGGCTTAAGAGGCTGGTAGTAATAAAAAAGAGAATCTTTTAATCTATGTTCATATTTGTAATTTATTTAGTTTTACAGAATTACAAGCTTTGAAAGGCTCTGTGTATTATATTCAACCCTTATTTTGGAAGAACAAAGAAACAACCATGAACACTGAGTTGCTTACTTTAGTTATTAACCTGAAAAGACATGATTAATAAAAAGAAAAGCACTTTAAAGTGATGCTAAAAGTTAAAAATATTTATCAACTTTTGGGAAAATTATCTTTCTACCCTGCCTTTTGGAAAGAAGAGATAATAAACAATTTACAAGAGTTTTGGCACATAGAAATGAAAGATAGTTTTAAAGAGAGATTCTTTAAAATGCCATCTAGGGGGCTAGAGAGATGGCTCAGTGGTTAAAGCACTGGTTGCTCTTCCTAAAGACCCAGGTTCAAATCTCAGGACACAGATAGCAATTCAAAACTGTCTGTAATGGCTGGGCTTGGTGGCACATGCCTTTAATCCCAGCACTTGAGAGGCAAAATCAGGCAGATCTCTATGAGTTCAAGAACAGCCTGGTCTACAGAGTGAGTTCCAGGATAGCCAGGGCTACACAGAGAAACCTTCTCTCAAAAAACCAAAGAAAAAAAAGAGAGAAAATGCCATATAAAAATTCTTGATGTAGGGACACTCTACTCCAGAGAGTGGGATGGAAGGGCTAGGGAGTAAAGGGTGGGAGGGCGGGACTGGGAGGGGTAGAAAGAGGGCACTGTGATGGAGATGTAACCTGAAGTAATAAATAAACATAAAAAATCTTGAATACAAAATGTCATTTATAACATAGATATATTGTCTTTTTCATAATTTATTTTTTATTTCTTCAAGTTACATCTCAATCACAATCCCTTCCCTACTCCCCCCTCCTGTCCCACCCTTCCACCCTCCT
>CAJQZJ010032746.1:4202041-4233664 GCA_907164525.1 Lophiomys imhausi
TTCCACCCTCCTCCCCCTCAACCCCCCCATCATCTACTACCCTTTTTTTTTATAGTTTAAGGTAGATCTTTTCCCCCCAACAGCTCCCCCTTTCAGTTCAACAAATGGTTCTTTCTCTTATAACAATAAATACAATACAAAACAACAGAAAAAAACTCTCACAATTATGAGAGTTATATGGCTTAGCATACATTCCCAATGTCTAATCCATATGTATTTGGCACCTGACTTTAACATTCTACTATCTAACCATCTCCATGAGTTTAAAGTTCTATATCTAACTCAGCTTTCATACTAACTTGCTTCACAATTTTAAAAACATCTTCTTAGATCCAGAACACTCTCTTGATTCCTAAGCAACTATTGTCTTTAGAGAACTAAGACTACAGGAGAATAGAATTTTATGTAATGATTTCTTTACTAGTAGTAACCTTGGATCTGAGCATTTTTTCTCATGGTGTCAGTTATATTTCAATTGCTGTGACAAAATATCTGCGAAAATCATCTGTGGTGGAGGTTTAGATTTCTTTAGAAAGATAGTTGTGTTGAATGAATGTGTTTTTTGTTTTGGTCTGAAGTATGGGATGTGGGGGTGCTTTGTCTAACGCTGAAAATCAGACTGGTGAAAGGGGCATGCAAAACATCCTGGTGGAAGAGCAGGAGATGTTTTGCCTGCTGGAAACTGTCACATGTGGGGAACATATTTACAACTTTTGATGGACATACTCCTTGGAGAACTCAGGATCTTGGTCACCAGGAAGTACCTGTGTGAAGGGTGTGAAGTTGGCCAATTGGTAAGCATGCTTGTGCGTATTTGGAGGAGGTATAAATGGAGGCCCTTGAGACACAGAGGGTTTTTTTCATTATCATTGTTTCTCATTGCTGCTTATCAGTACTTCATTTTGAAAGATTCCAGACAACATTTTGCCTAAGTTTGCTGCTGATGAGACTTGCTGAAGATTGTGGCCCAGATCAGGCTGAGCCCAGATTGGCCCAATTTGGGTCCACAAAAGCCACTGCTTCTCTGGTTGTCCTTGCTGGTGGTGCTGATTACCATGTTCCCATTGTTGTCCATTGCTCATTTTACCTGTTCCCATGTATGCTGATTTATCTAAACAGCTGACTAGTTGCCTCAAGGACCTGTAATTGAGGAGGTCTTCTTCTGCCTATAATAGCATCCTTTCTCCCAGACCTCTGGTCAGTGGGTTGGAAGGTATTTAGAGTTATTAACAAATAGTTTAAAAATATGTCTTCAATCATCTCTCATGAATTCAGAGGTTTCTGTTTTTGGTCAGTTGCTTGCACTGTTTTGCATCTACTGTAAGGTAAGGTAAAACATTATGGTGGCAAGTGAACCTAAAGAAAAACTTCCTTACATCATTGTTAACAGAAGGAAAGAGAGAAAATGAGTGCAGCCATTGTCCTAATCCAAATACTCCTCCAATTTCCTTCCACTTTGTCCTACCTCCTGAAATACAGCCTTCCCATATATACAGGGGAGGAGAGACAGAGATGGCTTTGTATTATCAGTAACCATAATGTAGTTAGATTTTTTTTTTTTTTAGTTTCTCAAGTATATCATTTATCATCATCTTGAAGAACTCTTGCCCAACTTGTTTATTTCTTTCCTTTTTTTTTTCAAGACAGGGCTTCTCTGTGTAGCCTTAGCTATCCTGGACTCACTTTGTAGACCAGGCTAACCTTGAACTCACAGAGATCTGTGTGCCTCTGCATCCCCAGTGGCTGGGATAAAAGGCTTGTGCCACCACACCCAGCCTTGCAGGCAGAACCATTTATATTGAGTATAAAACAATGAGACTTTGTAAACACAGATTGTTACTATATTTAGGACTGTATATATCTGAACAAAGTTATATATATATATATATATATATATATATATATATATATGCACCATGTCCACTCTCATTTATATTGACATATTTTTGTCAACTTTTGACATCATATTAGGAGTTTGCAGCAATGTTTCTTTTTTGGCAGTTGTCAATACCCTTCTGTTTCCTTTACCCCTACTCTAATAATTTTCAGCTCCACTCCAAACAATACAGATCCATTTTTTTTCACTTCGGTGTGCTTAACTATCTGATCCCTTCCTCATACTACATTGGCCTTATAAGTTCTCTACCACCTCCAACTTCTGTATCCATGTTTATCCAAGCAGAAACACTAGAGAATATTATGTGATCACTCAGTGAATTCCACATTAGATTTGAAAATTGGAGATTTTGATTGCCCATTCAAAAGATCTTCTTTCACATTTCTTTCTTCCCAGGCTAGCATTTTCCACATCATCTGGCCATGTTCCTGTTATTTATTTTTAAAGATCAAATGGACTCATATATCTCTAAAAGAATTCACCTTAATTATTAGAGTGGTAACCCCTTTCTATACTTGATTTCTACAATTTATGATACATATTTCTTTATTACGTCAAAAAGGCCTTTGATAGTCATCATGTCCAGGATCAGGTTGACTTCATATTTATTAGAAGGTATTTCAGAAATCATTAGGGTCGACTATATCTAGAGAGCAAAAATGAATCCAGGTAATTCTTCATTTAATTACTGGATGCATATGGTATAATTCAGCTTTAGAGAAACATAATATGGGCAGCGTTGGTTTCATGAAAAGAAAATAAACTCAGATATACAGGATATGATTCAAGATAACTCTTAAATAGTTGAATACCTAAGACTGACCTTAGAAAATATATTTTAAAATGAAGATTTGGAATACACAACCACAAGAATACTACTGTATAAAAACAGTGCCCATCAGGACATGCTTCTTTCTCCTTCCTATCTTATACTAATACCTAGTGTTAGGTATTATTTGCTCGGTTAGTTATTAAAGCTCTCGTAAAAATAACAAAAGTAACAAGGTAAACAAAACAATAGAAATAAAAAACGAGTACAGGGTATTTAATTTTGAAGCATTGACCATCTACAGTGATTAAAATTTTCCCTACTTCCTTTTCATGCTGAAGAGTGGCGAAATACATAGATATTATTGTGAATAAAGCCAATATCCTGCAGTTTGGATAATAGTTCTAAAAACAGTCCTTGCTTTAAAATCCCGAATCCTCCAGTAACCATGCATGATGTGTTTCCTGTCATCATTCTGCTCAGTACATGAACAAATACGTGGAACTCAAAAGGGAGATATGTCTCATAAAAGATATGGGTGTAAGACTCCAAAATATATGAAAGGCCAATAAGGCCAAATAGTATACAACAGTCAAGTCTGTCATGATAGTGGGCTCTTCATGAACTCAGTCTCAGTATCAGTTTGAGATGAGCTTCAGAGTAGAAGCCGCATTGTTGCAAATTCAGAGCAGTGAAATACTAAAGAAGAGCGGGAGGGTTTGATGAGACCCACACTACAGTCACCCAGGTGATGCTGGCAGGAATATGCAACAGCCATGGCAAGTAGGTAGAGGTAGAGCCAAGTTAGGTCTCTGAGAGAATTCTGAAGAAGCGTAATGGGGACATTTTCTGCACATTTCTTAGACATTGCTGTAGAATCAAACCCCTTATGTCTTGTTCATTTGCAAGCCCAGGATGTAGATACAAAATTACAAAAGGCTTGATTTATAGTAATATTTCTTCACATAGTTGAGTATTTGAGAGTCCTTCTCATGCACGTTTATGTCTTCTAACTTCTTGGGTATTTCTGGAAATAGGCTTGTCTTTTTTGTTTTTGTTTTTTTATGCTTTATTACTAATTTTTTTCTGTAATGATTTCATACATGTATATGATAAATTCTGGTTATTGTCTCTATACAATTTTTTTAAAAATCCCCTCTCTGCTAAACCTCCTTATTCCTCAGAAATGTCTTTGCAACATTCATAAGTTTTTGTTTTGTTTTGCTTCATGGGCCTATATTCAGGCTCTTAATTCTTTCTGCTACCTCTTCTACAATGTTGCCTGAGACTTAAGAGCTAAATTTACTTATTTTTTGTAAAAAGAGACATATGTTAAGGGTGAAAGTAACAGCATATATTCTTAAATATTTACAGGTTGGGCATTTATTTAGCTTATTTAGTTTAGTAGCTGTTATAGGTTCTCCCAAAGTACATAAGACTCAGGATTTAGATCAGCTTTCCAGTAGTAGGCATGGATTCCCTCCTATACAATCATCAAAATAAGGAGTGGTTGCTTACTCCATAACTATGTGCCAATATTCCACTAACTGACACAAAATCCCTTGAAGTTTTCTATTGCGTTTCATTGATTTTACATCTGGGTAAGACCACTGTTGTCTTTATTCACCTATCAGTCTGCCTAGTACTTCAGAGCACTGTGAGTGCTAACCTGGAGGGAAGAAGCTCTCAGCTCAGTTCCAGCTTGAATTTTCTATACTTTGGGTCTTAGGGATGGTGTCTTCAACAACGGTGTCTTCAACAATAGTGTCTTATTGATCAGTTCTTGTGTGCAACGAATCGTAATCAGCAAAGAGCCTGCACTGTTTTGGGGTCTTCTAGGGTCTTCCCAACAAAGAACTCCTATGAAGGTATCCCATAGCTGGCACAGGGATTCTGTTTAGTGATCCATTACATATTGGGTTATTACTCATTGTCTAGCCTTGTGGAGCACCTTTCTTCAAAATTTCTTTTATGTTTTGAATTAGACTATAAGTTTCTGAGTGGCTTTCTCATACCTGTTCATTTTGATAACATCTCACCATCACACCCATGTCTACTGCTTTGTCCTACTCTTGCTCCCTTTGAAACTTTCTATTCTAGTATTTCATATTTACACCCTCATTTCATCTATGTGTCACTCCCCTTTAAGGCAGCAGCCTTACCTTATCTTCTTTCTAGTTTCCTACTTTTTGGATGTACTCCAGGCTAAACATGTAAAAATGAAGAATAAAAGCTAGGATATGAAAGTGAAAGAAGGCACAGGCATTTGTCTCTCTGAATTTGGGTTATTCCCTACTCATTTTAATGTGCACAATTTCATTTATCAGCTACAAATTTCATTATTTTTGTTTATAGCTGTCGACAACTCCATTGTGTATCATATTTTCCTTATCTAGTCTTCAATTGGTGGACACGAAGGCTGACTTCATGTCCTAGCTACTATTTATAGAACTGCAATGAACACAGATATTCAAGTGTCTTGTACTAGGATGTAAATTCCTTTAGGATGCATACTCAAGAATGATATAGTTGGGTTGCAGAACAACTTCATTTCTTGTTTTCTGAGAATCTTCATACTGATTTCCATAGTGTCTGCACTAGTTCACATATAAATTCCATACTTTAAGCAAATTACCTTCATATAGCATATCATTCAACTAACCTGTCACAGAAATAGCCAAATATATTTTCACTCTTATTTCTTTGGCAGAAAATCATTAGCAATTCTCATTCTTCATTCTGAGGATTCAGTAACAACAAAGGCAAAATTATAATCAGAGCTTTTAGAAAAAAAATTAAATGTCTAACTTTGGCATTTGTTTATTTATTGATGTGTTTGAATATTAGGATATTTATATTTTTTACACAGAATCACTTATTGATATCTGCCTTTGAACTTGGTATCCAGACAAAGAAGATCCTGACATTCTGATCATCCTATGGTGAAGATTCAACCAGTGTTGTCAGTGTGCTAGGCATGTGTTATATGATAAAGTAGAGCTAACCATGCTGCTTTGGTAATATCTATATTACCTATATTAGGTATGATGTATCAGAGATTATATTGGTATTTAAGAAATAAGAGTTAACTGACATGCATAACGTTACTATATCAATTTCAATGAAGATAATAGAGGAAAAAATATGTTCTAAAGCACCCAAACCCTCACTCCTGTTTCAATGTTATTTATACCTTCTTAGGAACTCCAGGAAATAAACTTTTGGATTGTACTTGTAAATCATGCTAATGAAAGAAAATGAAGCAGAAAACATTACAGCTATTATTAAATAGAACACTTAGAATTACCAAATGTATTATTACCCAATAGATTGAGCTAGTCCATGCGATGAGTTTTCTAAGGATCCTTGTTGCAGATTTTAATCTTATATTCATATTGACATTCTTTCCTATTGATCATATGAGTGTGGGCTACGAAGTTTATTTAAGTTCCTTTATTGCCCTGAATATTTTATAGAATTACTATTAAATGTAGTAAGCTCTTTTCTATAATATGGCAGAGAGAAAAGAAATGTAATCATTTTCTCAATTATTAATCAATTTCAGTGTTCATTTCCTAATAGAGAATGCTTAATAGGACAGTGCTTGCAGTCCCCTGACATCTCCTCTTTCCGTAGCACTGACGAATGGGAATCAAGCTACAGACCACTTACTGATTAGCTGAAAATGTCTAATCATGTCATTTTGAAGTGAGAGTAATTTCTGCAACGGGATAATTTTTTTCATATCAGAGTGAATATTAAACCATGATTGGTGTAAAGATGAAAAAAATAAAAGGAAGACAAGAGAGAAGATTAAGATTTTATTTTTTAATTTTTGGGTGCTATCAATATTCATTAGAAACTCATAGGCGTTTATATCAAAGGGGAAACTTTTTGAAAGTTTCTAAGACATATTTAGGATGGTAAAGTAGATAAAGTAGAGTGGAGTGGGAGGAATTACAGAAAGATTATAGTCTTTTCTGGCTTCCTTATGCTTGTAGGTTTTGCCACCCAAATGGGATGAATGTGATGAAGAGAAGAGCAGGTGCACCTCTAACACATTCTCCTCTGTCTCTGCCAGAAGTTCCTGAGTGTCATGAATCAGTCATTTCTTACACTGTATTAAAATATGTGTTCTCCAAACTTAGGATAATACATTTATTTGTCAATAATATTTTTGTTAATTATCTTATTTGCTTACTTTGCATCTGGGTTGCAGGATCGCAGCTTCCCCCTCTTCCTCTCCTCCTAGCCCACACTCTCCCCTCCATTCCCCCTCCCCTTATCCTCAGTAAAAGGGAGGCCTCCCTTTGATATCAACCAGCTTTAGCATATCAAGTAGCAGCAAGACTGGGCTAGGCACAGATTCTTTTATTGAGGCTAGACAAGGCAACCCAGTTAGAGGAAAGGGATCCAAAGGCAGGCAATGTAGTCAGAAACAGCCCCGGTCCTGCTTTAGGTATCCCACATGAAGACCCAGCTGCATAACTGCTACATATGTACAGTGAGCCTAGATCCATCCCATGTATGCTCTCTAGTTGGCAGTTCAGTGTCTTTGAGGCCCTATGGGCCCAGTTTAGTCGATTCTGTAAGTTTTCTTGTGGTGTCCTTGATCCCTTTGGCTCCTTCAATCCTTCCTCCCTATGTTTTGCAGGATGCTCCAAGCTCCACTTAATGTTTAGCTGTGGGTCTCTTTGTCAGTTTCCATTAGCTGCTGAGTGAAGCCTCTCTGATGACGGTTATGCTTAGGCCCCTGTCTGCAAGTACAACAGAATAGCATTAAAAGTTTCAGGGGTGGATCTCATGACATGGGTCTCGAGCTGGGCCAGTAAAACTCATTTTATATGTTACTAAAATGTAAAACACCTCAGTTTTTCTGCTGTAGGGGGAAAAACTCAGTTCATTTCTCCTTGATAGAAAGGCAGATGAGGCACTTTGTAGGTTTTAAAGGGAAGTCGGTCCATTGTTATGTCTAGTTACAAGATGCTGGTTTGACCACCTATGCTGTTGTCTACTGAAATTATTAAGAGTGACTGTAAATGATTGTCAGGTCTGAATTTACGAGAGTGGTAGATCTGGAGGTGGTAAGGTATGAACATCAGAGCATTTCTTAAATATAAATTTAATTTAATAAATTAGCTTAGAAAGTAAGTTTCTACATGGAATTTCCACAAATTTCCCTTGGTTGATAATCTTCTCCCCTCACTCCCCTGTCCTTTTCCTCATGGATCCTTTGTCTGTAATTCCTTTCCCTTCCATTTTGATTTGGTATCTTCCCTACCCATTCCCTTAACGCCTTTTCCCATAGGTAGGCACAAAGAATACACTCTGATTTCTAGGCCTTTTTCCATATTTACTCTCATCTACAGCCACACATTTAAGAGTTAGAAACAAAGATCTGATTCATATATGAGAGAGAACATTCATGTTTTGTCTTTTCTTGGGTTACCTCATTTAAAATGTTTTCCAGTTTGACCCATTTTTTTCCTGAAAATATCATAGTTTTATTTTACTTTATGGTTGAATAAAGTTCCATTTTCAATATGTACAATAGTTTCTATAAACATCTATTAAAGTCTGGAAAATGAATAGAGGTAAGAAATAATTGACCTAACCCTCCCTTTACCATTATCAAATGCTGTATTCTATTCAGTGACATACTTTGCTTCCTTTTTTTTTCTTTTTTAATACTTTATTTTTTTATTTCTTCAAGTTACATCTCAGTCACAATCCCTTCCCTACTCCCCCTTCCTGTCCCACCCTTCCACCCTCTTCCCCCCAACAGCTTCCCCTTTCAGTCCTTCCTAATAGAATCAGTTTCAAAGTTTTCACTATTTTTTATATAAAAAAGTAAGTACAAATCAGTCTCAAACTGATTTGAGATGAATTTAAAATGGCAGTAGAAAGCATGTCTTATTCTCAACAGTGATTCCCTTCCTCTGGGGAAATGTCTTCATATTTAGGTATGCTCTGATGACTGAACCAGGAAAGTCACTAAATGTATTAGAATTTTTTTATCAGAAAGATTCTTGGCTATGATAGAAATCAAATGTAAAAACAGAAGCACTCTGAGAAGATGTAATGTCAATTAATTACTTAAGATACAAAGAGCTTACTTACTACACACCTGCCAGTCTATATAGCTGCCCACCTATTACTTCCCAATATTATGTTTTCTGTTCAGCTTTCAACTCCATCATCTCAAAAGCACCCTGTTGCTGTGACAGTCTCCCGAACTCTGTGGATGCATAGCCAACTGTGTTTCCAGTGTCCATTTCTATACTTCTGTTAGTGTTATTGATTAGATATAAAGCATTACCTCCCACTCCACTATTCCCTGTCTTGAAGGTCCCCAGCTGATGGTGCTTCTGAGAAATGATTGGGTCAAAGGATAGTAACTTGACAAGTGGATCAGTCCCTTGAAGACTTCATAGCAGAATGAACCATTAGAATTTGGGGCAGTTGGGGGGAGTGTTTGAGAGGCATGTGGCTGTGTAGGGTCTATTTGGTGCCAACCCTTCCTCTGCCTCTCTGGCTCTTGTCTGTCATTAGGTGAGCCACCATGCTCTGACTTACACGATATACACAATAGTGTTCTGCCTCACCATGCACAGGCCCAGAAATTGCAGCACCAAGTACCATGGACTGAAATCTCTGAATGTGTGGCAATAAATAAACATTTCTACCTTTATTGTATTTCCTAAATATTATGTCATAGTGGAAAAAGGCTACTTAAACAGATGGCATCTATGTTCAATGCTTTATGCAAGTTGTAAAACCCTGGACATAAGTTTAATGCCAACACTGGTCCAGACAACAAATCTTAGAAGTTGCAGCTTTTCAGTATATATAAAACCACTAATCATTTTGTCATATGTATATATGTATATATATACACATGTATATATAATCACTAATCATTTTACTATATATAATTATATATATGCATATATATACACACATATAATCACTAATCATTTTCACTCTGTGGAAACATTGTTTCCCTGCAATGATTTAGGGACAGGTTGCTTTTAGAGCCATAGATCCCAGAAGTTTTTCAGGCAGTGATGACCTATTTTGGTATTTTAAAATATGTCCTTGAACTGTCTAAGGAGCTAAGGTATTTAAGGACTTACCTCCACACAAGTTGCTAAACAAAAATTATTTTCCCCCAAAGTCATTTAGACAGTCTTTTTTTTTTTATGTAACTTCAAAGAAATCAATGAAAAGTGATACTTAGAAATTTTCCAAACTTGTCATGTAGCTATGATGTTTGGGAGGAATCACATGTTACATTAAGTAAGACTAAAGAGAATTTCTCTCTTTTTGAACTGATAAGTCCTTAAGATTTCTAGGATGGACACATCCTCATATAACCTACTAGTCATGTCAATGTATTCTGATTATACAGGAGAGTTCTTGTCACAATTATGGTAGGGCTGAGAGCTTAAATGAGAGTGTTACCCTTAGGGCTACAACCTTCTCTATTTTTATTGGGAAAAGAACATATCAAATGACTTAATAATTACTGAATCAGAGTAAATAAACAGAGTGGTCTTATATCCAGAGTAATTCTGTGACCTTTTGTCTTATCACAAGGTTATGCATATCTTCGGGAGATGAGATGGGTTGATGCATTACAGAAGAGCGCATAAAATTGAACCTTATTTTACTTGTGCCTAAGAAACACTTTGAACTTGATTTCTTCACTCTAAAACGAAAATGGGCATTTCTCAACTCTGAGGCAAATAACAGTTCAGTGAACTCCAACTTCATGAGGAAATTTTGTCTATAAACAAAGATCTTCACCTTTATAAAAGACAATGGTTAAAAATTCCCAGCAGACAGAGGAGAAGCTCACATCTAAGTCCTTGCAAAGCAAAAAGCAATCATTGTTAAAGTCTTTTCCTTCTCTTCACATTTTGTATTCACTGTTTTGTTCCAACCCCCCTTTGTTTTATTTGGCTGCGGGAGCCAGAGCGCCTTGCCTTTGGCAATAAAAGCTTATGAGCAAACATTCTCTGTGCTTTGGAAAGCAAAAGCGTCACCCCAGTGTGTACACCCAACTGTGCCCCTCTCCCAAGTCCTGATCCTGTTCTTAAATTGGAAGCGGGGTAGCTTGCCAAGTTTTCAGGCTGCCAGGAGGTCCGGCCCATATTGATTTGCTTTGGTTCCCCTGTTTTTTGTCAGTTAGCGATCCTGTCACAAGCTTTGATTCCTCATTATCTCAATTGCAAATTCCACGAACAAATAGCCATGCTGGTACTGCAGCCAGGATTTGAAACTTACAATTCGGGATCAATGTCTCTGGGGCACAGCCCTGCATTGCAGTAATACAATTAAATTCCTGGAATGCAAGATTTATCCAGATTGTCGACTCTACATTTTCTTCACGTAGAGTCTGTGAGACTACCCTCACATATATCCCTCCACAGTGTTCCTGTCAATGCATAACGAAGGAGAAAGAGTTGATCGGAAACCTGAGGGAAAGATAATCAAATGTTGAACCTGCTGAGCCTGTTAGTTGAAACTGTTAACAAGGCTTGTTCAAGTCACCAGGGAAATGCTACTGGGATGGAGATAGGGGCTCAGTTCTGAACTGAGCAAGCAAGGCAAGACTGGATGAGGAGGTCTTGGCGCTTGTTGTTGAAGCTGAGCAGCAAGCCTGACCAAGGATTTGTGGTTTTCCCCCAGGAGTCACTTTGGCAGGAGATTCACTTGAAGCAGTTAATCTCAACTTGAGAAACAGACTGATAGAGAGAATGTCATAAAAGAATACCACACTTTAATTCCCATTTTCACCCACATAAAATAAAATTACAAAGTGAAAAATTGCTTTTTAAAATGTTTTTATTTTTTTGGAGTTTGTGAGGACAGACTACAACTATAGACGGGGGTGTCATATTAACTCTAAAGAGTTCCCATCTGTCCTTGATGGCACCAGAATGCGCATGATCCAAGTACCGCAAAGCGTTCCTACTCGACTTGCAGTTAGTTCACTTTCATATTTAAGAAAGAGCCCGTTATAAACCACCTCCTCTCACTACACAGCCTGGATCTGCTATGGTTTGACTTCCTCGCCCATCCCTCCTAGAGAGCCTTCTCACCCCGCCTGTGACCTCCTGGAATGATGTGAAGGAAAACAGTCAACTTCCTGCTTCTGGTATTAGGTGACCTGGCCTCCAGGGCTGATGAAACACTTGCAGTCCTGGGGTCATTATCATTTTTATTTGAGGCACTGCAGCATTCAAGCCAGAGCTCAGACGTCTACTCCAAGAAGCCTTGGGCATTCAAATTGATATCCAAGGTCATTTGAAAATCTACATTTAGTAATGAAATGTAAAAATGATCTGTCCGTTTTGGGAACCTACTAAAAAATTCAATGGAGGCTGTGTGCTACTGATTACTACTGAGCACTGATCTACTTAGCATATATATGTCCATAAAAAACATTTTAAATATTTAACTTCTTAAATCAGATAATCACATGGAAACATATCTTTTTATTATGGTACATTCTCTTTAGGTGGTCAAAGTTTCTTTTTACGGCACATCTAGAATAATTGGGGGAGATGGAAAAGTATTTACTAAGGAAAGCTGATTATTTTTTAAATGTATACATATTTAGACTTTCAGTGGGAATAAGTATTCAAAATGTGAAGTTGAGGCTGAGGTTACCTGGATATGAAGTTGTTGATAGCATTGAAGCAATGATTAGACCTCTGAGAGTTGTATCTGTACATTAGTATAGTATAATCTTTTTAAAACATTTATTTACTTATCTTTAACATATAAAAAATTTCAATATCTAGTTGATCTAGGATTTACAGTTTCTTAACATGCCCTGTTATTTATTTATTTAACTAGGAACTGAATAGTTGAATGTTGGTGCATGTGAATATTTACAATTGGGTTATTAGAATTTAGACAAATTAGAAAGCTAATTAGAATATTATTTAATGCATGGGGAACAGAATTTAACCATATAAAGTATTCTCTATGTAGTGTGTTTCCTTCTTATTGTACTGTGTCAGTACAACCTAGTATTTGTATTATGGCTTCTTAGGGGGTAGGGTACATAATACTTGGGTGTATGAAGCCATTCTGAGCATTGTAGATGCTTAACAGCAATTCTGGTCTCTTTCCATTAGCTCTTTCCATATCAAAGTTGTCTCCAGATGTTGCCAGTCTGCCCAGAGAGCAAACTCTTTTTCAGCTGAGAATCAAGGACAGTCATTTTGGTTCTCAAAAGTTAAGAAAGGGGTTCTGGATAGATGGCTCAGTGGTTATGGAAATTGACTCATATTCCATAGGACTAGAGTTCTATTTCCAGTACCTACTCCAGGCAGCTCAGGACCACTTATAACTCCAATATTTGAGATCCAGTAACCTCTTCTGGCCACCGAGGGCACTTACACATAAATGGTAGATACTCATTAAAAATATGTATTATAATAGTGTGTGTGTGTGTGTGTGTGTGTGTGTGTGTGTGTGTGTGTGTGTATATATAATAACACAATGTAAGGAAAGGTGAAATATGAGATTGGGATGAAGGATTGCATTGACATATCTAATTAATTGATTAGAAAATCCTTGATGATTTATCAACTCACTATGGAGATTAAAATGACTCTTCTCAGGGCAGAATGACAAGTTTCTATGTGCCCTTAGACTCTTTCTATTCTTCTTTGGATGGGTATCTTAATTTGGGTTGCTATTGGTGTGATAAGATACCATGACCAAGGCAACCTGGGGCAGAAAGTGTTTGCTTGGCTGATACTTAAGCATCACTGTTCATTATCAATGGAAATCAGGACAGAACCTCAAACAGGGTAGGAATCCAGAGACAGGAGCTGATGCAGAGGCCATGGATGGATTGCTGGATTGTTCCCCTGGCTTGCTCAGCCTCCTTTCTTACAGAGCCCAGGTCCACCAGCCCAGGGGTAGTCCCACCTATAATCACAATTAAGAAAATGCCTTACAGGAGTCTTGCATGTACTCGGTTCTTATGGAGTTGTTTTCTTGAATAAGACTCCCTCCTCTCTGAAGAATCTAATTTGTGTAAAGTTGACACAAAACTAGCCAGCATATATGTGTAATCCTCATTTCAAAAACTAGTTCTATAGATGTATATCTAATTTAGATTCAGAATTGGGTTTTAGTAGCTATCAATTCAGACGGCCCTAAAATATCACCTTCATATAATATGAAAAACTAAATCAATGCTTTATACTTGACCAATAATAACAAAATATTTTAAGCACATTCTTTTTTCTAATCAAAATGTACAAACATCTCCTGAGATAGGGCTTAGTGCCCATTAAACTCTGTCTTCTTACAGGGTTTCTATACACAACACCTAATGTAATCACAGTGGAAGGATGTTATAGACACTTTAAAAACATTAAAACATATTTATCAAAACAACTTTTTAAAAATGAAAATGAGCCTCTCTGATATCGAATCCTCTTGAATGTCAGAATTATAAACCATACACGAGTCTTTGGGGGGGACACACGAGCCTTTGGGAGGGACACACAGTGCAAGCCACGATGTCACTAGAACACCTTTCATTGGCCTACTAAGTGGCAGCCTTCTAAGGTCACTTTCTTATCATGGAAGGAGTTTTCATTTCAATATCACTGCTCAGAGATTGCTCATCATATCAAGAAGAATTATATTGCAAATAATCATGATCTGGACGGCTTTTGTCTGAGGCTGAAGCTGAAGACATCCAATTAATATATGGTGTTCAGGGAAAATAGCTCATTTTTAAGCCAGGGTCTTAGACAGAGGATAGGACAGCCTTTTATTAACTTTGTCCCTTGTCTCTAGACATATTTATTGCATTCTTCTGGAACAGAAATAATAGAAGCTCAGGCATAAGGCCATGTGAACCTCTCAGGCTGCTGTGAATATAAATGACTCTGACACAGAACAGGAAATACTAAGGTTTAAAATCTGAAAATGACACAATATTTAGACATTGTTCCTATGAAATATAAATTTTAAGTGATTAAGAGGATTATTATGTAGGAATAAGAACAACATACATATTTGCATATATTTATATAGCACACACACATATATATGTATATATATTCATATAAAAATCTGTGCATTTCAATTTGGTTTATGTACCTTTTGTTGGTATGATCGGTATTTATTATTTAATTTGTTAATTAGGTGGAACAAATACTACTCTGGTATAAACAAATGTAACTTATGTAAGTTTGTCTGCTCAAACCTTTCTCCAATTTTGTGTTAAGATTTTGGCATGCATGGATTATAAAATGTAAGTGTTTACTATTATTTGTTGACCTTTTATCACTTACTATCTTTATTTTTTCCATCTCTGTCACAATTTTTCAAAGATACTCAATATGAGCTTATGGGGAACAGTTATAAAATATGATTTTGTTTCATGCCAAAAACATTTAAGTTAGAGAGAGAAAATTGTTAACATATTTCAGGTACATGCAGCCTAAAAATTTTGGGATTTGGGCACAGAAAGCCCAAGACAAAATTTCTGTACTGAAAGGAAGCTGTTTGTAAAAACCAGCTTGTAAGGAATAATTTGAAACCTCATCTGAAAGAATGGCAAATTGTGTCTTACATCTGAATAAATTAGGATGCTTTTTAAGACAGACCATTGTTCAACTAAGACAAACAGAAGTTGTGGGCCTGACACATGTGGTTAGAAGTGAGGAACATGCTCGTCACGTTTGAAGCAGAACACCTGCAGAAGTGGCTTTGCCTGACAGAAAGATGAAAATAGGGCACCGTGTAGCCCATGCGCTGTTGTATGAAAGCCACTGATCCTCAATATAGTAACAAGAAACAAAAAGCATGAACTTGGGAACACAGGAAATCATTCATTGTTTTCACATCTTTCCTAGAGATTTTCAGTTTCTCACATCTTCATTGCTATCTCTTTTTAATAAACCTTTATCATCCACCTTGTAAAGAGGTCTCTTTATCAATACATTTTTATAAACTTGAGTCTCTCCTTTCTTAATATGAAAATTTCCAGAATAACTAGGCTTTTTTTGGGCTTAGTTATAGTACATGAAGGAAGAAGGATTTCATATTTTTACTTTTCACTCTTCTAGTCTCTGAATTTTGGTAATACTCTTAATGACTTCATAATGAAGCATCAGGAAACAAAAGATAAAAGGCAGAGGAGGTGAACTGAGTCTCATGGTTCATTGACTTTATTGATAAATGCGCAAGTCATGTAAAGCATGTTCTTAGTTTGTAATTTGTGAATGATTTCTGTTTATCTGCCAAGCAGAGGAGATTGCAGCAGCATCAATAAGGATATCTTCATACATGTGCAAAGGCGTCATTCAGCTTGTGTCCTTGTTCTGTCACAATGACGTTAAAACAGGAATCTTCCTGTTTTTAAAGTGGGATAGAGCGTGCAGAGCATATATTTGAAGGCTGGGATATACCTGTGTGCAATCAGTTCTCTCTGTATATTCTTATGTGGGCTTTAGGGATCGAATTAGGTCACCAGACTTTTGCAACAACCATTTTAACTCCTTCAGTCATTTTGCATGACTCAGAGTTGTTTTGTGATGGTGTTACATATCATGAATTTTATGGTGTTTTTGTTTCTTTCTTTTCTTTGTTTCCTTTTTTTTTCCTGTATGTCATAATAATATGACATTGCAGGATAGAGCAATGAGAGCTAACAACTGATTATATAATAATTACAAGCAGATTCAGGTTTGATAAGAGTAAAATCCCAGATCAGTTGCCTAAGGTACCAGTTACAATAGCCATTTTCCTAGTTTGTTTCTGTAAAGATATGCAATAGCTTTTAACTCAGGGTGCAAAGACTGGGGGAGGAGTATGAAGAATATTATACCCATCACTTACCAAACATTCAGCCATTTTGGATGAAGTTGAAAGGAAGTTTTAGTATCATGAAACAAAACATTAAGTATAAAGTCAGTTTCATGCATAGCCGTGATAATCTCCACTTAATTTCAGGGTCTTATTCAGGATTTTACTCTATGGATTCACTCCCTTTTATGAAATCTTCTCTTTAATCAGTTTCTTCTCATCCCCTGTTGTTTCTCCATAGTGCCACACAATAGCAATTGCTGTTTATTTTATTTTAGTATGTGCACGAGAGTTTTACCTGCATATATGTGTTTTACCACCCACGCTCTTGGTGTCTGTGGATGCCAAAGGTGGCATAGAGCTCCCTGGAACAACTGGAGTTACAGTCACCTGTGAGATACCATGTAACACAGTGAAGTAATTTCTCTACCTCCACTATATATCTTTTCTTTTTATATATATTTTTATTTTATTTTTTATTATTAGTCTTAAGGTTTATTTGTTACTTCAAGTTACATCTCCATAACAGTCCCCTCCCTCCACCCCTCCTAGTCTCTCCCTCCCATCCTCTCCCTCTTCTCCCACCTATCCTTCTCCTCCATGATGGGGTGCCCCTACATATCAGCCCACCCCCCCCAGTTCAGCAGTCATATGAGGGCTGAGAGCTTCCTCTTCCTCTTGCACTGGGGGGTCTACATGACAGCTCCACTAGGGAAAAGTGTCCCACTAACAGTAACAAAGTCTATGTTCCTGTTCCTTTCAGTCTGTTGATTGTAGGATAGTTATCCTGTACTATATGGCTAAAATCCGATTATAAGTGAATAGATGCCATGCACATCCTTCTGAGTCTGGGTTAGCTCACTCGGGATGAGCTTTTATAGTTCCATCCATTTGGAAGCACATTCTGTGACTTTCTTTTTTCTGATGACTGAGTAATATTCCATTGTGTAAATGTACCACAGTTTTTTTTAATCCATTCCTCGGTTGAGGGACATCTGGGTTGTTTCTGGATTCTAGCTATTACAAATAAGGTTGCTATGAACATAGATGAGGATATTTCCTTGTGGTTTGGTGAGGAATCTTTTGGATCTATACCCAGAAGTGTTATGGCTGGGTGTTGAGGTACAGCTATTCCAAGTTTTCCAAGATACCGCCAGACTGATTTTCACAGAGGTTGTACGTACAAGTTTGCACTCCCACCAGCAATGGAGGAGTGTTCACCTTTGTGCCCAACCTCACCAGCATGTGCTGTCATTTGAATTTTTGATCTTAGCTATTCTGACAGATGTGAGATGGAATTTCAGAGTCATCTTGAATTGCATTTCTCTGATGAC
The DNA here is from genome assembly GCA_907164525.1 of Lophiomys imhausi. NCBI lineage: Eukaryota > Metazoa > Chordata > Mammalia > Rodentia > Muridae > Lophiomys > Lophiomys imhausi. The sequence continues at coordinate 4,219,893 of CAJQZJ010032746.1, forward strand.
TGAGGATGTTGAGCATTTCTTCAAGTGTCTCTTAGTCATTAGAGATTCCTGTTTTGTGAATTCTCAGTTTAGCTCTGTCCCCCATTTTTTGACTGGATACCTTTTCATTATTAGTGGTGGCTGGTTTATATTAGAAATTATCCAAAGCATCTCCTAATACCAAAAACTCATTAATTCATGTTTCTGCTTTATCAAGTGAATGTTTATTAAATAAATACTTAGAGTACAGCTGGTTTTATCAGATTGCCACTAGAGTTTAAATAAGTAATTTAAGACCTCATGCTTACTACAACAGAATAAATAAGCAGAGAGCTTGGAAATATTTCAGGGATTTGTAGAAATTGATGTTTGTCTCTTGGATTTGTATGCAATGAAATGCTAACTTATAAAAGTGCTGAATTGTGAAATTGAGAATAGTATACATTTATGTGTAACTTCTCAATTCCAATAATGATTATATTCCAAAATATTATATAGTGAAATTTTTGAAGAGTAAATATTTCACTAATCCTCTTATTGTTTCAAAGTTATGTTCAATAAAGTCATCAGTTTTAAAATTTATTTGTTTATTTTACATTCCAATCACAACCCTCTTTCCTCCCCTCTTCCCAGTCCCACCCTCCTACCCACTTCCTGTACCCCCTACCCCTGGTGAGACCAACTTTCTCTGGTAATCAAATTGCATCAGGACTAAGTGCTTCCTCTTCCACTAAGGCAAGACAAAGCACCTCTGCTAAGAAAATGGGGTCCAGATGAAGACAACAGAGACCAAGTCTGAGATAGTTTCAACTCCAATTGTTAGGGGATCCACTTGAGGACCAAGAAGCCCATCAGCTTCATATATGTAATTGGACTAGGACCAGATCAGGCAAGTTCTTTTGTTGGTGATTTAGTTTCTATGAGCCCTCCTCTGTCTGAGTTAATTGGTTATGTAGGTCTTCTTGTAGTGTCCTTGAGTCCTCCAGCTCCCGCAAACCTTCCCCTAACTTTTCCACATGGTTCTCTGAGTTTTGCCTAATGTCCCTCAACAGAGGAATGGACAAAGGAACTGTGGTACATTTGCACATGGAATACTACTCAGCTATTAGAAGTAGAGACATCTGAAATTCTCAGGCAAATGTTTTGAACCAGAAAAGATCATCCTGAGTGAGGTAGCACAGACCCAGAAAGACACTCATGGTATGTACTTACTCATAAGTGGATATTAGCAATTAAGTGCAGGATAACCATGCTACAATCCACAGACCCAAAGAAACTAAGTAACAAGAAGGGATAAAAGGAGGATGCTTGAATCCCTCTAAGTAGGGGAAATAAAATAGACATTGGAAGTGGATGGAGAGAGGGAACTGGACAGGAACAGAACATAACTGCCATCTGAGAGGCTTTATCCAGCAGATAATGGAAACAGATGCAGAGATCCACAGCCAAACATTAAGTCATTAGTTCTGTCTCCTTAGCACAGATGATTTGAGTGGCGTGAGGTACCTAACTGTTTTCTTATGGAATCTGTGGCCTGGTACCCAGGAGGGAATTTCATGCCTGGTACTGTAATGCTAGTCAAAAATCCATGCTGAGGATGTCAAAGCTCCTATGGTAGAACCTATGGCTGTTAGTGTGCTAAATGGTTAGTTGTCCCAGTCGCCCCTAAACATCTGTGTTCACACTAATAGACCTGGGCATCTCTCATCCTAGGTCAAAGAAGATTCTTTTTCTAGTGAATAAAAAGCAATAAAAGAGCATTAGATGCCAGTATGTGCTCTAGTACACCCCATTTCAATTCCTGTCCATTGTGCTGTTAGTTGCATTCTGATATATTCTTCATTTCCTTCATTATAAGACATGGAAGGAAACAACACATCAGGCTGATTATTCAAACTCAGATGCACATGACTGCTCTACCACTCTTACCCTCTGTGTCCCCTCTCCACTCCAGGAGAGGTGCATAACTGGTCAAGGTTCCAAGAAAAAGAGACTGAGTTCTCAGTCCTAAACAGAACATCTCTATCAATCTTCCCACCATCAAAGTTCAGGGACCATTGTGGAAGAGGAATTATAGAGAATGTAAAATTGGAGGATAGGAAACAGTGCTTTAAAATGGTATCTTCTGGACATAGCTAAAACAATCATGAACTCAGAGCCACTGAGGCAACTTGCACAAAATATATTCAAGATCAAGCCAGCCACAATTCTGACGTGGATAGGACAGAGAATTCTCAAGCTCCAAACTTCACTAGTGTCACTTACTTGATATTTGTATATGGAGGGAGAATCATTATCTTTTGTGGATTAAATCATTGTTTAAAGCATAAAGTAATATAAATAGAGTTCCATTTCTGATAGAGTAAGGACAAAGTAGACAAGAAAAAGATATTTTAAAAACTTAAACTCTCCAAGTAGGAGTTTATCGCATACTAAATACATTTAAACAATTGTTAATGTTAGCATATATCTTGTTTGGAGATTTCAAATACATGTAAATGTATAAAATATAGAAATATATTTTACCTTTGAGTTCCACAATCTTGAAATTGTGGAAAAATTAATTCTTAATTAAGGTAAAATAGATGATCAGCTATACACTTAAGAATAAATAATTATAATTTATTAATAACATATAATATATTATATATTATTTTAACATTTTCTCATAGACCTCAAATATATTTTGGTTTATGTATTGTTTCTTTTCTGAAAATTTCTACCAATTAATTCACATACTTGCAACTAATTCATGACTAGCATTCATGAGTAACAGTTTGCTGGCATAAAATTATTTCATTGCTACGTTATTTTAATTTTATGCTCCATGAAGCACTTTGGAATATAAGTTTTAGGAATAGCTAGTCACAAAACAATATTTAATGAGGAAATATACACCTGAATAACTTGTGTAGTTTCTTTTAATATTGGCTTATTGCTATGTTCAAAATTGTTATGCTTAAAACTATGCATAAAATGTCTTGCATGCTTACAACAGACCATTATATCATAGATTATATGCATTATATTTTATATAAAGTTTTATGGAATTATTAGTTATCATGGATTTTCTCCGGTAATGCTTTCATTTTAAATTTTCTTTAGTTTCATATCACTATATATACACAGCATGTAGGCTTTGTCCTTTAATTCTAAGCATAGACTCATAAAGAGAGCTAATCTCAGAATTTTCTAATAATGTATCTAACGTGACTTTAATGTGTACTTTAGAGAATGGAAAATGCTACAACATCCTATATTCAGAGATTTCTGGTGGTTATTTTGGATGACATGTTTCTTAAAATGGATTGACTCTTTACACTTATCACCCACATGATGCCAGTATGTGCTCTAGTACACCCCATTGTAATTCATGTCCATTGTGCTGTTAGTCTTATTCTGATATATTCTTCATTTCCTTCATTATAAGACATGGAAGGAAACACATCGGGCTGATTATTATAACTCAGATGCACATGCCTGCACAACAACTCTTACCTTCTGCCTCCCCTCTCCACTCCAGGAGGCTTCTTCGTCCTTCCTTGTTCTCAACTGGTTTGAAATGGATGCGATTGTTTTCTTTAGAAGAATTGAAGTTGCTTTTCTTGATTATTGTCCAGTAATACCAAGTGAGTTTTCCTGCTGTTGCTTGGTTATTAAGTGCCCATTTGAGATATGGTGTTTATGGAGAACTTCTTGTACTCTGTGCAGCATATTCTTCTTGTGACCCGACAATTGCCTTTGGGTCAAGTTTGATCATCAGATTTCTGTGGAGTGTGGACCTGTATTATTTTGACCCCTCTTACGTTTCCTTTTACTGAACTATGTTTTAGTGCTAGGTCATGGACCTACATTGAAGGGCTTTATTTGAAGCAGCAACAATAATGTGTTATAGGCAATGCAAGGGGGTACAGGAAATATTGACCTCTTTATCACCCAGAGCTCTTCTTATGAGAAACGGAGGAAGAAATTTCCCCCAGGTTTTCCAATCAAGAACAGCTCTGCTTCTCCTGAAAAACTGATTTGATTTCCTATTATGGTCCCTGTGAATCCAGCCGTGGATCATACGTTGGTCACTGAGAATCACAGTTGAGGACTCATTCTCTGCTCCTCTGTAATACAATGTGGTATGTGTTTGTTACTGTGCTTATTCACCCCCTGTGTTGATTATTTCCCCTTTGAAATGACTCCTAAATTTCCCATTTTATCTTGTTTTATTGAAACATTTTTTTGTGAGATGCTTCAAACTTTTGTGAAGTGAAAATGTTGATTTTATAGAACATTAAATATTTCAACCTTGTATACCTTCTGGTATTCTGTATTCTGTTTTACTTAGATTTGATAATTACCTATTGTTTGCTGCACATATTGTTTTTTTAAAATCCATCATACATCTACTAACACACACATCTTTGTGTGTTTCCTAGTGAGGATTCATGCTAGAAGAATTATATAAAGGACATATTATCTTCTTAAAAGAAACTTGAGTTTTATTTTTTAAACATAAAACACTTGTTTTTAATTTTTTATAATAATTGTTATTAGCCAGTAAATGACAATCACTCTACATAATACAATATAGAAGTAAATCATTGTAGTGTATTGTACAATATATTCATGTATATTGTTCTCTGGTCTGAATATTCCAACAATACATAGTCATTATTTTCTCTTTTTTCCCCTTTTATTGAAAATATTTTTCCCACATAATATATGTTAATTACAGTTTCTCCTTCTTCTTCTACTCCTCTCTGTTTCTCCTCACCTTCCCTCCTATCCTGATCCACTCCTTTCATTCTCTCATTAGAAAACAAATAGGTTTCTAATGGCTAATACAAAAATATAATATAATAATACAAGATTAAAAAACTAACATATTGTAATTGAACAAAACAAACACAAGGGGAAGAACCTGAGAAAGCAAATAAACAGACCCATTCCTTTGCGCACTCAGGAACTCTGTAAAAAAACACTAAGCTGGAAGCCATAGTGTGTACACAAAGTACCTGCGGCAGACCTATCCAGGACCTTTGCATGCTGCTTTGGTCTCTGTGAGTTCATATGAGCTTTAGAGTGCCTTGTTTTCTTGGTGTCTTCCCTCTACTTTGACTCTTATACTCTTTCCACCTCATCTTCCACAGGGTAGCCTGAGCCTTTAGGGGGGAAAGTTAATGGAGACATCTTGTTTACAGTTAAGTGAGTGTTCCTTGGTCTTTTGTTCTCTCCAGTGTCTGGCTGTGGTTCTCTATACCTGTTCCCATCTACTGGTGGAGGAAGCTTCTCTGATGATGGCCGAGCAAGGCACTGATCTATGAATATGTTAGAAGGTTACTAGAAGCCATTTTGTCACTATGTTGTTTTGTTTATTTTGTTTTGTATATTTGTTCATTTTGATACAACAATATTTGAGTTTACTTTAGGTCCTTGGGATATCTAGTCTCAGGTTATTGATCATTCAGTCAGTGCTGGGTAAGGGTTCTATCTCCTAGACCATAATGCAAATCAGTCATTGAGTGGTTGCTCCCACAAGCTTTCTGTCACCATTACACTAGCATATCCTGCTGGCAGGACACCATTGTTAGCCCAAAGCCTTGTGGTTAGGTTGGTGTTTACATAAAAGAAACATATTTCTTAATGGTAGAAATAGAAATGCTAAAAGGGTCACTAGAGTCTACTAGAAGGAGAAATATCTTAGACCTTGATTTTCCAGAAAAAAACTTCAAAATCTTTGTTTAAATTAAATTTCAAAATGTCCTTACAAGTCATCTAGAGGCAGAGATTGCTCATGTGTTAACTTAGTAGCAAAGGAAAATATACTAAATTGCCTGTGCAAATATACTAAACAAAAATGGGAGCACTGCCTAGTTCTAAGAAGGTGAGAACACATGAGTACTGTAAAAGGCAAGCCAGGAAGTCAAGATAAAGGGTTCTATCTATCTATCTATCTATCTATCTATCTATCTATCTATCTATCTACCTATCCATCTATCCATCCATCCATCCATCTATCTGTGGCCTGAAAACATGAGGATGCTCCCAGAAGATCCAACAACTTGTCTTAGGGATATCAGAGGTTCACAGGACATTGATTCATAAATTTGGTGCCCTCAAAAGCAGAATAACTACAAATTTCACTCATGATATGTTCAGTGTTGTTTCCTTCATATGGTTTTCTACTCATGAAATTTATCAGAAAAAGGAAAACTTCTGTGATTCTTTGCTTTTCTTTTTCTTTCTTTCTTTCTATTTTTTTTGTTTGTTTTTGTTTTTTTGTTTGTTTGTTTGTTTGTTTGCGACAGAGTTTCTCTGGGTAGCACTGGTTATTCTGGAACTCATTCTGTAGACCAGTCTGGTCTTGAACTCACAGAGATATGCCTGCCTCTGCCCCCACAGTGCTGGGATTAATGGCATGCACCACCACTCAGGGTCACTACAAACAGTTTCGAACTGCTTTGTGGGTGCTGGTATTTGATTCCTGGTCCTTTGGAAGAACAGTCGGTGCTCCGAATCATCTCCCCAGCCCCACTTCCTGTTTTTCCATTCACTTATTTCTTAAGTATTTTTATGATAAATACTGTAGATAGCTAGAGTTTGAGTGTTAAAAACGAGATGCCCAGTCTGTGATAACCATCCAGCCCCTGAGTTTGCTACCAGACACATGGTTGATGTTGGGAGTAATATGGAGAAGCTGAAGGAGAATGCTTGTCTTATAGTGAGGTTTTGAACTGTTCACAGTGCTATAGTCATTCTAGATTTCTTATCATGAGTTTTTCCATACATTAAGGTTAATTCTAATTTCTACTTTAACAAAGGAGAGCAGATTCTTCTCTACATAATTTCAAAAGATCAGTCTTTTTTCTCCTAAAAGTTTGTAAAGAATTTAAAAGATTGTCATTAACATAGCTTTCATCTTAATATTTTTTGTGTTCTTTAATTCTATAACTTTTACCTTTCTGTTGTCATACTCTTACTAATGATTAAAATCTTTGTAAAATATCCTACAAGTTTTGTGTCTAGTGAATATTTTTATCATACAAATTTGCACACAATTATTCATGTGGAGGCAACTTCAAACCTTAAATCTCTGACTCAAGACACTTGGTTTTATGATTCACTCAGCCACATTTGTCCTGTCATAGTTTATACTTAATTGCATATAAATATATTTGCATATATCTTGATATATAAATTGGATTTGTCAATACATAACACGTATGAATGTTTACTATATCCTCCTACTATCTCATCTTGGAAATTTTAAAGAATACCAATAGCAGACAGTATTTTTAAATATTTATTAACTTATGCACCATAAATTCACCAACAAAAAGGATTTGAGCCTACTTACAATTTTAAAAAATGATTATAATATAACTCTAGTCTCCTAAGATCATCAAAACCCCAGTAATAAAAGAGAAGAGGAGCTCTGAAATCTACACTCTAAGCATTCAAAGAAATCATACACATCAGCACTGTGCTCTTGGAACTGTCTTTTTAATACTGACATCTCAATTTAAATTTCCCCTGGAAAGGAGTTTGGAAAGATTCTTTTCCAAAACTAGATGATTATCTACTGTCTCAGTTCTTCCCTGCCTTTCACCAACATGCTCATTTTCATGGAAGTTGGCCGCCATCCATTACTTACTGGCATCTTCAAGGGGACAAAGAGATATCTTCGGGAGCTTGCATCTACTACTCTTGATGGAACATTTCATTACAGCTGTTCCTTCACTGCATTATTTTTTTTCTGATAGGAGATTGGATTTGAGGCCCAAAATGGGAGAGGTTTCTTGGATGTTTCCTCTGGATTTCACTTTTTTCAATATTCTTCCTGGAATTGTCCCTTTTCTATTGAACTATTTTCTACATAGGCATTAGGATCATTCCTTCTGGCTTCAACTCAGGGCCAAGTTATGATTTATTAGGGAGGAAAAAGTAAGCATTTATCACATGCAAATCTTGTTTATATACACAGATGCTGAGAAGTCCCTCACCATCTTCTCTAACATAATAATGGGTATATAGGAGACTTCTGCAGAGCACAGTGCCAAGACTGGACTTCATTTTCTTGTGTGCAGTATATCACTGGTAATGTTTTCATCTGACTCCTTCCTTAGTTTTCACACTGTTCACTGCTCCCTGATCTTCGAGCACAGTCTTCTGAAAATACCTCTCTCAGTTTGAAGGACCATTAATGAGACACATACCAGAAAGGTTATTATGCCTATTTTCTGGCCAAAATTCTTGAATCACCCAAAGGGAAGCTAAGTATTATTTTGACATTCATTATTCTCTGAGCATTGACTATGTGTTTCTGAAGATAAGACTGGCAAACTGCTTCCACAGCCGGATCCTCTCAGCATGACAAGAGTTTGTGAAAAGGACTCATCTGGTCTGAGTTCTCCTGCCCTTACAACATGCAGAGTTCAGCTGGAAGTTGAAGCTTGAGTAGTATTTCTTTCCAAAGGCCATTAACTATCCATGTGACTCTAAAGTTATTATGAGCTGTAGTATTCCATTTTTGAGCCATTGACTAATCATATGTCTAATGGTGTGGTAGCACAGTAGGACACAGCAGTTGTTGTTTCACTAGATAAACTGGAGGTTACATTTGTTTAAGGTGATAAATATAAAATCACTAGGTTAATGTAATACATTTTTAAAAACAAAAACATAGTTTTGAGATCAAGATAAGGAAGATAAGTTAGCAATTTATTTCATAGTACTTGGGTTCTTTTGAATAGCCAGTGTTTATTTTTCCTTGTTGGTGCTTTTGGGGGAACTTTGGTTTCCTAAACTTGCTCACTGTATTTTCTAGGGTCTTATTTCCACTGCTTGCATTCCCCTGGTAAGTCCTGTGCTCACTGATGCTGCCTGTGAACTATGTAGAGCAAGTTCTAGCAGCCAGCAGTTTTGCCATGCTTCCTCACCTAGTATATCCATTTTGGGGATCCTGAGACACCACACCACATAGGAGATAAAACAGGTGCATCAATTTCAGCAACTCTCCAGTTCCAATGGTGATTTTCATCATATTCTGTTCAATTCCACCTTAAGCCAAGTTCCATAGGCTATTTTTGCAGAGACTACTCAAACTTTAATGAGGACAATCAATGCTTGCTCTGCCTTTTCAAACAATGTGTTAGAACTCAGAAATTATAATGTCCAACTGACTAAACACAATCATAGTAAAACTCTGAGTTCAAAGCAGTTATCATACAGAATTAATACCTGAATTTAGGGCCAACCAAGGTCCAACAGTCGTTGTTTGACCATAGGATATCCTAAATTTTTATTCTTCTGTAAGGACCTTGGTTTATTAATATTATCCAAACTCATTTGTTCATTTTCAAGCACGAGGAGAACAAGTGTGGTTTTTCTTCTGCAAGAAGGACCAAATTCAAGGTAGTTTATCATGAGTTTATAATTGTAAGCCCTATAAAACCATAGCATCCATGTTTTAAAAAGTTTTAAATATAAACATCTATGGTTTGGGGCACATTTTACATGTTATATTTGTTGAACAAAAGGCATAAGATGAAAGTTTGATGCATTGACATTTGAATATGACCATGAACCCATATTAGTTAGTGAGTGTCCCATAATGATAGTTTCTATTCTTTTATTCAACATTCTAGTAACAAAACTAGCTTAAATATGAAATTTAAATTTAATCTGAAAGTATGTGTACAGATTTCATTTTTCTGGAACTTGAACATTATTATCCAAAATCATTATATTAAAGGTAAGGATATTCCCATGTCTACACTCAATACTTTTGCTTAATAAGCACTTGTTTATGAATAGTAATTACCCCTTTTCTTTATATTATGAGGATAAAGTATTTGATCACTCATAAAGCAAATTTGATTTCAATGACAATGGTATTATGTTCTGATTCTAGTGTACTCATTGGGCATCAGTTTCTTATACATTGTAAGGATTAATATAAAACAATACCTGAAACATGACAGAAATTGTTCCTTCCTCTGTCATAAATCTACCTCATAGCATGGTATAAATATTTTCCTGAAGCATGCCTACAGTAGGCATTGTACTTAGCAGGCAGAAGTGCTACCAACTGCTGTATCATTGAAAGCTAGGGAGTGAACCAGGCCAAAATTGAGGGAGAACATAATTTGCATATGCATTTTTCTAGACCTTCTGTCTTAGACCGACTCTTTTGATGCCCCATTATGTTTCATACTGTTAAAACAGGGCTTTTGAACAAGGTGATAAGTATGGGTCTAATTTCATTCTTTTACAAGTGGACATCCAGTTAGACCAGCACCATTTATTGAAGATGCTGTCCTTCTTCCATTGTGCCGTTTTGGCTTCTTTGTCAAAGATTAGGTGGCCATAAGTGTGTGGGTCTATTTCTGGATCTTCAATTCGATTCCATTGATCTAGGGTCTGTTTCTATACCAACACCATGCTGTTTTTACTACTATTGCTCTGTAGTAGAGCTTGAAATCTGGGATGGTGATACCTCCAGATTTTTTTGTTTGTTTGTTTTTATTGTAAAGGATTGATTTAGCTATTCTGGGCTTTTTGTTGTTCCATATGAAATTGAGAATAGCTCTTTCCAGGTCTATAAAGAATTTTGTTGGTATTTTGATAGGAATTGCATTGAATCTATATATTGCTTTTGTTAGGATACATATTTTTATTATGTTAATCCTACCTATCCATGAGCATGGGAGATCTTTCCATCTTCTAAAGGCTTCTTCCTTTTCTTTCTTCAAGGGCTTGAAGTTCTTGTTGTATAGGTCTTTACTTGCTTGGTCAGAGTTACCCCCCAGATATTTTACATTGTTTATGGCTATTGTGAAGGGGATTGTTTCCCTTATTTGTTTCTCAGCCCATTTGTTTGTTGTATAGAGAAGGGCTTCTGATTTTTTGGAATTAACTTTGTATCCAGCCACCTTGCTGAAGGTGTTTATCAGCTGTAAGAGTTCTCTGGTGGAATTTTTGGGGTCGCTTATGTATACTATCATATCATCCCCTTTACAAAACTTAAATCCAAGTGGATCAAAGACCTCAACATAAGGCCAGTAACCCTAAATCTACTAGAAGAAAAAGTGGGAAAAACCATCGAACTCATTGGCACAGGTGACAACTTCCTGAACAGAACACCAACAGCTCAGGACCTGAGATCAACAATCAATAAATGGGACCTCATAAAACTGAAAAGCTTCTGTAAGGCAAAAGACACTGTCATTTGAACAAAACAGCAGCCTACAGACTGGGAGAAAATCTTCACCAACCCCACATCTGACAGAGGGCTAATATCCAAAATCTACAAGGAACTCAAGAAATTAAATGCCAAGAAACCAAATATTCCAATTAAAAAATGGGGGACGAAGCTAAATAGCGAATTCGCAAAGGAGGAATCCCTAATGGCTGAGAGACACTTGAAGAAATGCTCAACATCCTTAACCATCAGATAAATGCAACTCAAGAAGACTCTGAGATTCCATCTCACACCTGTCATAATGGCTAAGATCAAAAGCTCAAATGACAGCACATGCTGGCGAGGGTATGGAGAAAGGGGAACCCTACTCCATTGCTGGTGGGAGTGCAGGCTTGTGCAACCACTATGTAGGTCAGTCTGGCGATATCTTAGAAAACTTGGAATAGCTTTGCCTCTGGACCCAGCCATACCGCTTCTGGGTATACACCCAAATGTCTCCTCACGGAATCATAAGGGAGTTTCCTCATCTATGTTCATAGCAGCCTTATTTGTATTAGCTAGAACCTGGAAACAACCCAGATGTCCCTCAACCGAAGAATGGGTTAAAAAACTGTGGTACATCTACACAATGGCATACTATTCAGCTATCAGGAACAATGACATTATGCATTTCAGAATGATTTCTTCTTTAACCCGGATTGAAAGATAACGCTTTGTATGTTGTCGGAAGGCCAAATTTGCTTCAGGAGAAGTATTACCTAGCCCCCCCCAAACAAAAAAAAGAGGGCAATTGTCCCAGGGTTGGAATTGGGGCAGGGCTCTGTTCTTATCTTTCCAGGAGAACCGAAGCGTCCATTAGGGGAGCCCGGGGACGGCTGGACAGCGGAAACCTCAGCAGAGAGCAGAATCAGGCACCAAGGAGGACGAGTGACCCAGTTGATTCTGCCTGGCAGACTTCCTCAATAGCTGTCTCCATCGGAGGCCTGCAACCATGGCAATCCAATGTCACTGGGACCTTTCAGCTCTACACAATGCCCCGGCCGGAACCTCAGTGAAGCCTGCAAGATCAGCTTCTGCCTACAAACCCCTTAGGTCATCTAAACAGCTGAGAACAGAAGGACTGAACATAAAAGGAGTGTACTAATATTTTTAACCATTTTTTCCATTTGGGTTCGGGCCCCAAACATGTCTACTACGACCCAAATCAGCAGGAAGTCACTTTAAGAGAGCGACGTCCCATGCCCAGAGGGTGGGGAAGGTGTTTCTCCGCCTTTCTTTTTGGTTATTTGAAGGATAAATGAAATCTCCGATATTTAGGGGAAGAGATTACAAGCTGATAAATGGTCCTGTTTAATGGGTTTTGGAGGTTAGCCCCAGGGACTTCCTACTTTTCCTTTTCTGTATCCTTCTTCCTCTCCTATGTAGGAGTGCATAGGCTTGAGAAAAATGGGATATAGACATAGCACAGGAAGGTCCAAGAAGAAGAGGCAGATTATTGAATATGCCCTTATACCTTTGTATATTGATACAAAATTAGTAGTTTATTTGGCTAAAGTGGTATTGACCATTGTTTATTGTGAAAAAATAAGATTGTATTGGATTACATCGGTATTGATCTTTGTATATTGATACAAAATTAAGATTATAGTTGGCCACAATGGTATTGACCCTTGTATATGGACGTAATATTAAGATTGTATTGGGCTACATAGGCATTGATCTTTGTATATTGATACATAATTAAGAGTATATTTAACCACAATTGAATAGATCTTTGTATATTGATACAAAATTAAAGGTAACGCTTCCTAATGGTATCATACCTAGAGATACTTAAAAATAAAATGTGAAGCTCTGGCCTCTTGATACCAACTGTCTAAAACGGTCTAGGATAGTTAAGTAAAACAAACTCCTAGTCATGCAAACATGTCACTTTGTTAGCTACTATGACAGTCTATCACAGATATTCTCTAAACTACCCAGTAATCAAGTTGCTAAGAGACAAGCAACATTTGCTTATCTAAATACAAGAGATGGATAGGGCATCTTCAAAAACCCCAAGAGATCTGCAGAATGTGGAATTCAAAGATGTTATCTTAAATTAAGATTTTTTTTTTTTTGATATCGAGACGTATCAGCACCTGACAGCACCCCCTATTCTACTCCAAGTAGAAGATAAGCATCGAAGAACCTCCACTGTAAGATGGTTGAATTAGTGGCAAGCCTATCTCTTGGCATGAAAAAACCCCTTGCACCAACTGCAGACAGGACAAAAAGGACAAAAAGGACAAAACTTGGTAGCAGGGAAGTCGACAGCCTAACTCTGCCAAGACAGGGTAGGTAAGTCCTTCATAATCCCTGCTCTATAACAAATGTCTGTCAGAGAAACAGGACCCAAAGGCTGAAGACTGATGCAGGAATGTATGGAGAGAAAATGGGAACTGTCCAGGCAGTCATTGGTATGTCCTTTCTTAGTTTTGGAAGCTGCAGGCCCTGCACTTCCTATATAAACAGATATATTTATCCCTCTCTGGTCTCTGAGGTGGTTGAAAAATAGACAGCTAGAGTCTCATAGTTAAATTTTGAGTTGTTTAGGAAT